>OX439137.1:19971693-20214193 GCA_949318235.1 Ecdyonurus torrentis | reverse complement strand
ACTGGTTGCACTCATATTTAAGAGCCGCCATTTTGCTGGTCAGGAATACATAGGCCAGCATAGGAAAAACGTCATTTTTATTTTTTTAATAGCAAAGGAAGCTTCAAACCTCAATCAAAGACTTATTTCTAGCTTCTAATAAGCTCGGAGAATATGAGAAAAATTCGTTCAGTTGAAATAAACTCTTTTTATGTGAAAAATTAGGAGAAATGATGTTTCCCCTATGCTGGACAATGCATCAGGCACCACAAACATGGCGACAAAGCGCAAGGATGTGAAAGGGGTCTATAAATTATTTAAATTTTTTACCCCCGTAAATTGTTAAGTATTTATTTAATGAGTATGATTATGTTACAACATTTATTGATTTCTTCAACATAACAGTGATTTTTAAAAACAATTTTAAAAACATAAATATGCGAGTAATTTTGAGGACAAGAATAAATTTTTATGTAGTAAAATAAATAAATAAATAAAATAAGTATTTTTTTTAAATAATTCAATAACTCGGTAAAAAAACTCAATTCAACTAATCAATCAACGGTCAATCAATCAATTGTTTGTTCGTTCGTTCGTTCGTTCGTTCGTTCGTTCGTTCGTTCGTTCGTTCGTTCGTTCGTTCGTTCGTTCGTTCGTTCGTTCGTTCGTTCGTTCGTTCGTTCGTTCGTTCGTTCGTTCGTTCGTTCGTTCGTTCGTTCGTTCGTTCGTTCGTTCGTTCGTTCGTTCGTTCGTTCGTTCGTTCGTTCGTTCGTTCGTTCGTTCGTTCGTTCGTTCGTTCGTTCGTTCGTTCGTTCGTTCGTTCAATCAATCAATCAATCAATCAATCAATCAATCAATCAACCAATCAACCTATCATCCAATCAACGTTTTAATAAATCATTGAATTAAAATTCCACATTAAAATCAATTAAACAGCATGTTTCCTTATACTCATTATTTATTAAAATCAACACTTTCATTACGTCTGTTAGTTTTTGCGAGAATATTAAAACCCTTTCAAAATTTAATGTAAAAATCAAATAAAGAATTCAAACGTTGGCACTTCACAATTTAACTTCAATTTATGTCAGAAAGCTAACATAAGACTCATCACATATACATACTTAAATATAAAAACACGATTTTCACGAGCATGCAGCACTTAATATTTTATAAACTTAGCTTCATAAATAATATTTAATTAATAGGTTTTAATGTATTTTCAATTAAAAAGACAAAAGCTAATATATTAATAGTGGTTAGAACATAAATTTATTACTAATTACAACTCGAGTACTTGAGATTTTTTAATTGCTTTTCTACACTGATAAAACCATTATGAATATTGATATATAATTATAATAGTATGCAGGGATCACACTTATAAATATTTAGAAGGAGTTCATATCAATGTTAGGGAAAATAATTATCAGTTAGCACTGATTTGAAAAAATAATAAGAATTATAAATTATGTAAACAAATCGGGATATTAAAAAAAATCTTATCTGCGATTTTGCTGAGCTCTCTCTCTCTCTCTCTCTCTCTCTCTCTCTCTCTCTCTCTCTCTCTCTCTCTCTCTCTCTCTAATTGTTGCAATCTTTAGGCATTTTTGCATATTCTTGATTTTTGCATAAAAAGAATAGCAAAATTCTATACATTTAAATATATTATAACTGATTTTTGTTGTTTATTTCTTATGCAAAAATTGAGAATAGGTGAAAATAAGTTAAGAGATCAAATAATTTTCCCCATTACAAAAAAAAAAAAAAAAAAAAAAAAAAAAAAAAGTAGCAGTAAATTATATCAACAATGAAAAAATGATAATGCAAAGCTTGAATAATGAATATACATGATTAAAATCCATATTAAATCTTTCATTGCAAGCTAACAAATAATAATAATAATAATAAAAAATTACAAAAACTTAAAACATATATAAATTAAATTTATTACCATATTATCACGGTTATCGTGTATTTAAAAAGTGTTTACTCAAATTATATTTAATTTATCGTTAGGTACACAATGAGAAGTAGTAGAGAGGTTTATATTTAAAACTAATACTCACTCAGTAAACATTGTTTCTAATGTGCCGTATTATTTAAAATTCACTAAGGATTTAATATTTAAAAAATATTTATACTCTACCAGAGAGTGCTTACTTATTACCATAATGAATGGTATACAGAGCATAATATAATACATTATAATATACGTCGTATATGTCATATTTTGTCATTGAATCACAGTTGTTTCATTGTTATGGGACGTTTCATTGAAATTTCATAGAAAAATCATAGGTTTGTCATACTTAGCGTTCTACTCGGGTAGCTTTAGTACCCACTGGTTAGTCATCATAATTACATCGATATAGTCTGAATATTTAGTTAAAATACACTTACACACAATCACCGAGGCATTTCGTATAGGGTGTATGTGCATGACTTCATACTGAATGCGCTTCGATGCCATATTGTATCAATAAACAACATTGCTCAGCATATAGGACAAAATTCATTTTTGGCTATTTTCTTTGCGAAATCAGTTTTTTTTTTGGGGGGGGGGGGTTACTATTTTATTATTCTCACATTCTTAAGATATAATAATTGCCCCTATTGACGGCATCAACGCTGTCAAAAATATTGCCTTAACTGGCAAAATTAGTAATTTTCCTATACCAGCCCATGCTATTTAGTGCTCACATATGGCGTCGACTTTAACATGAATGCATACACCCTATAGGACAGGTACTTTTACAAACATATGTGCGTTAAGACATTAAAAATTTGTTTTCTGAGTATAATTTTAGACATCTACATTAGATTATTTTTTCAGTGTAATTGGGTAATATAAAACTAAAATATAAAGTGCATTTAAAATTTATTACTTGTTAACATTAAATAGTTTTTATAGATCAAAAAAACACAACATTATTAATTAACTTTCTTCTTTCATTATTTTATATATTTTATTAAAGGTTGTTTTAATGTGTTTATAAATTTTAATTTTTACAATTAAAACTTGTTAACAGAATATTTTTATTGATTATTTTATAGTCTTTCAACAACATATTGTAAAAATTTCAATTATCATTTTTTTTTGCATATTTTATATAAGTATAAATAAAAAAATAATCTATTTATTTACATTTTAATTATTTTGGGAGCACAAAATTCTATTTGATGTTAACTTTGGGTTTTAGATCAAATTATGGACGAAAATAAATAATAATTATTATTCTCTAATTTTAGTAATACTGTGGTGTAACTTTGTACCTAGACTAATATGTAATAAGGAGCCATATGTAACACCTAAATATCTTAATAGATTTGGAGAAAGAACACACAACATTTTATTGCCTAAACTTTGGAATGAACTTCCAAATCATTTAAGAAATTTAGATGATGAAAAAACCAGTAAAAAAAGAAATAAAAAATTGGATGTTTTAATCACTATAAACTTTTATGTTATTTAAAGAAAATTGAATAATTAAATTAAAAATAGTTATTTTATTTTTAAAGAAATTGTTCTTTAAGTTAAAAAATAATAATAATAATAAAATGTGGAAATAAAAATACTAATGTATTACAAAATTATGTAGTATACTAAATTTTTAAATATTATTTAATTAAAATACTAAAAAAAACTGTAAAATTATTTAATTGATATTCGAACCAGCCAGTGAGGATCTTGGCTGGACGAAAAATGTATACGCAATGTAACGTAGAATTAAAAAAAAAAAAAAAAAAAAAAAAACGGTTGTCTAAAATAAACATTTAATAATCATGATTCATGATATAGCTCATTTTCAGTATAATTTATTCAATACAGCATAATCTATGCTATTCTTTATATAGTAACAATGTTGAACATATAGAAAGAAAAATTAACTATGCTGCATATCATTATACAGCATAAATAAAACTAAATTAGAACAACATAATATTTATGCTATGTAGCATAGTTATTATGCAGTATGGCAAAGATTGACCGAATCGTACTGCAAATAAGCTCTAGCATAAATATTACGTGTTTATATTTGTAAGTGCGCCATAATTATTTAAATTGTTCGTATTTAGCATCATTTATGCTAAAATGGCATGAAGACACATAAATTACGTAAATTATACTTTCCACAACTTTTTCACAACAATTTTCACCCACTAATTCTTGTAAAAAAAAATGTCAATATTCTAAACCTAAACACACGCAATACATATGTATTGTCTATATGTGCATCTCAGAATATAATATTTATAAAAATCTTACAAGAAATAGTGAGTTAAAAAATGGGGTTGAAAAGTTAACCCACATTATGGTAAAATATCAATATGAACTATAACGTCTAAATATTCTGAAATGTATTGCGTATTATTTGTTAACATTATCGTAATCTCTTTGTAGTACTTATTTTTTTGTTTATGTAATTATCTCATGTAATGTTGTGGTCAAGGTTTTGTAAAATAGGGCTGTCAAGCCCTCACAATGCCTTAATAAAGTTACTTATTATTATTATATATTTATATCATATTGAATAATAATTTAGCTGTACAGTATAATAAATATGTTAGAGCATTATATTTTTTATATGATAATATTAATTTATGTTATATATTTCGTATAAAAAATTATATTTTAAATATAGTATATTTTACGTAATTTATTTTATCTGTAAATAATAATTATTTAAAATATACTTTTGAGAGAGAGAACGACATACAGAGAAAGAGACAAACAGAGAGAGAGAGAGAGAGAGAGAGAGAGAGAGAGAGAGAGAGAGAGGGAGAGAGTAACAATAAAACCAGCGCACAGACCAATATAATTTCTTTTTAAAAATTTCAACACCTTTCATGTTAACAAAAAAAAAAAAAAAAAAAGTTTTGCATTCAAATTGACCTTTTTGCCCTTGAGAATGCACGTAAAATGCCGCGTATATTTTTTAACAAGCAGAAATTACATATCTCTATCTCTGTGTATAACACCGAAAACCACAAACAAATTTACGCGAATAAAGTATCGTCCTAAATAATTTAAAAATGTGATATTTGTTGCAGAGAGATAAAATAAAAAGATAATCAAAGATATCGGATGATAAAATGTTTCAAATGAGGGCAGTTTAAATTCTTACACGATCAAAATAAGAGAGAAAAGACTCATAAAGCTCACATATGATACTAACACTGTATTATGTTAACTCTTATTGCTCTTAGAGTTCTGCACGAATCTATATGCGAAAATTATACTAAAAACAATTAATTAAAACAAATTAAAATATTTTCAATAGAATTAGGAAACAAAATCTACAAAGAATAAATATCAGTTACGGAAGTTATGCTGCAGTATATAATAATCAACGTCATATAGCATAACTTTTGCTATTAAGAAATAACTTAAATAATTATGCTGTACAATATAATTATTATGCTATGTAGCATGATCGCTGTGCAATATAGCAAAAATTATGTTTTAAAACTTAAACTTCTTTTTTTTTTTCCTACAGAAAACATGTAAAACTCTCAACGCACAAATGATTAGAGTATACCTACAAAATACGTTGATTGAAAGAGTGTTTTTTTAACTAAATATTCAAACCTGTAGAGGCTAATGTCGATGCACGTATGATGAATATACAAGTGATAACATTGTCTCTCCGTAAGCATTAAACGTAAACTTATTTCACCAGTATCCATGCTATGCACTATTAATGAGTAAACATCAAGGTCCATAATATATAAGAGGTTAGATGCTCCGGAAATAGTTTTGGCCAAGGTCGCGCACCTTAAAGAAATTCACCAAAGACGTCATATCACCACTTGCACCTTATTAATGACGTAACTGGTGAACAGCATCGTATTGGCTGAGAATCAAGTACAATCCATCGCAAAATGAAGTCGAATGCGCGAGTTTTGTGCTGCTCTCAACCTCTTAATTATATGGACCTTGAGTAAACATTTAAAATGTTTTAATAAAGTATCAAATTTAAATAATTTCCGGTACGATACAAATAAAAATTTATGCATGTAAATAATAAATTACGTATATTATGCTGTGTTTATGTCATTTTTTGTCATTGCAAAAATATTGCTGAATTAGACCAATATAAATAATAATATTACTGTATAATATAATATTTATGCTTTGAAACATATCTATTATGCAATTTAGCATAAATTATGCTGTATTTAACAAATTGTGTTAAAAACTAGGTAATTATTACGTCATTTATTTTGTCAGTGTAATATATACCTGATATCGAAAAATTAAAAAGTCAAATAGATAAGCTTACCAAAGGATATAAATCATCTGTATTAAAAATATCCGTGAAGATATCTAAAAACTCGGATATATTTTATAATCTCAATATTATTAAGATGAAGAAAAAATCGTGATGAACCCTACACACAAAAAAACACAATAATAATGGTGTGCATAGAACGAGCTGTATACAAGTTAAAACCACAATGTTCACCTATAGTATTATTGTTTTATATATATAATCATCAACAACCATTATCACACCCGCAAAAACTTGAATGCAGTTATATTGAATCTTTCTTTTTTTTTTTATTATAAATAACTAGCCGCGGTATAATATCAATCAAAAAATCAAAATTACTAAATTCAAAAATTGATTTTAACATCATGAAATATATATATATATATAAAAACAGAAAAAAAAATGATTTAAAAGTTTAAAATTATATAGAACGAATTTTGATGTTTATAAAATATATTTTTCAATTATAGAATTATAGACGAAAAAAAAAATATAGATTTATATTTTTAAAAGGTTGCTAATTGTTTCAATTAAATATAATTTTTGTTTGAGGGGGGGGGGGGTGATTTTTATATACTTATTATTGTTATGTTATTATAGGAAATTATTAAATATAACATTTTATATATATATATATATATATATATATATATATATATATATATATATATATATATATATATAGCTTGCTTATTTTTAAAGTTGTTGTTTATTTTTATTGTTTCAAGGTTTAGAAGTTAGTTTTTAGGATTGAAAAAAAAATTAGGTACTTTTTTTTTTCAAGGTAATTTGAATAAAATTGTAAAAACTTTTTGGATCAGTGATCAGAAAAATATATATATATATGCAACCCGCACAACTTTATCACATACTAACAGAAACATTGCCTGTTTCTGACGTCAGAAACAGAAATACGCAAGTTACTTTAAACAGTAGTTTCATGCACTCTTGCGGGGCCCACTTTGGTATAAATGGTCACCAGTTTTGGAGATCCCTTTTTGTGTTTAATCATTAAAAAATTTATTTTTCATTTATGGTCTATGACTTTTTACAACGATATAAATATATATTTTTTAAATTATTGAGTGTGCATAATTAATTATCGTATTTCAACAATCAATTACAATACTTATGGATGTTATTTACGATATTTATATCCTTAGAGTTTGTGATATAGTAATAAATATCTTTGGTATATAAAACAAAATATATGTTACTCGAATTTTTAAAATATTTCTATGAAAACACACTGGACAAAATTCTAAACTTGTTATTAAAAAAAAAAAAAAAAAAAATCTTCTTTTACAATCAGCTATAATTTATTTTTCATCGTCATAATTCATAATTTTTATCTAATATTATATATATAAAAAAATGAAAATATAAGTTAAAATAAATGATAATATATTTATATAAAAATAACTTTATTTTTCATAGTAAAAATATTATTTATTATACTTTTTTTTTTGTTATAGTGAGTCTATCTTGATAATTTTTTAGGACAAATTCATAATTCATAAAATATGATATAATAGATTATAATATTCAAAAATATGAAATTTCAAATATATTAGACTGAAATACATGACTTTTTAAATGTTGCTAAATATTTTTCTTGAATTCCATATTTGTTTGCTTCTCTCTCTCTCTCTCTCTCTCTCTCTCTCTCTCCGTAGCACTCTTGGTGGTCAAAAATTGTAAAATACTTTAAATCATTTTTAACCTCAAAAACATTCTTAAATTTTGCTCACTTATAAATAGTTTTAAAACTTAAAATACTATAGTTAATTTTTTTTTTTCCTTCTTCTTTCCTTTCTCAAACTCAAAAAAATATTTAAAAGAAAAAATTAAATATAAAATATGAGACACATTTTTTATAGTCTTAAAGAAAACACAATAGGTAATATTTTTTAAAATAAAATAGTTTCGATTGATTTTATTTTTTTTTTCCTGCGGGTTTATTTATCAAATGACAGCCAGTGTGGAGGAGAGAGAGAAGGGGTAATAAAAAGAGTGATTTAATGCACGTACGTATGTATGTATGTTTTTTTTTTATACATATTTCTATAAGTTACAAAGTTCAAGAATGCAACCTTGATCGGAAAAAGATTAACTTTTATATTATGTACTCTTTTTTTTTTTTTTTTTTTTTTTTTAATAGCGCTCTTAAAACTATAGTTAATAATAGAAGTATGGTCGAAATAGAATTTATCATATATCACGTTTTAAAGATTAAACTGAATACTTTTTATGAGTTTATTTTTTAGTTTTAGTTTTTTAATAACTTTTTTTTTTTTTTTTTTTTTTTATTATTTTAAACCCATTTTTGGATTTTTTTTTTTTTATTAACTTCTTTCTCTCTTTCTTCACTAAAAGCAGTAATATTCGTACTACATTAAATTTAACACATAAAAATTATACAACAAAGGCATGCCTTATGCATTAAAATTTAAACTTTTGAAGTATATTTATCGCTAAAAGAAATTATATATATATGTTTTGATTTTATTTTTTAGTTGTAATTTTAATGTTGGTAGATTTTATATCATTTCTATCATTGTCGTATTTTGAGGCAATAATCTATAAGCTAAAACACATTTTATCTGTATGTATGAATGTAGGATGAAAGAAATGAATGCAGAGTTTTAATTTTGAGACTACAGTTATACAGTATAATGCAACTCACAACGAATCTTGAAAGCCTATTAATCAATGTGTAAGTATGAATATTATCATGTAAATAGCATAATTATTTATGTTGTTTCAAATTAGCAACATTTATGCTATAGTGACATAAATGCAGCATAAATTACGTAAATTCTACTTTCCCTGTATATACATGGTATTTTGTTAAGGTATACTCATAAAAAAAATGCATGATATTTGCTGCATTGAACAGTTGCTATTGTGGAGAACAAATATTGCTATTTTGTAATAACATAAGTAATTATGCTGAACATCTTATAGCTATAATGCCATTTAGTATAATCACAATCACTATACAATATATAACATAAATTATGATGTTGATGCATTGAGCTAGCATAATTGTCAATATTTTATTTTTGTCCGTATAGGTATATAGAATAAAATTGTATATTACTGTCTACTATGTTTAAACTAATGAATGCACTGTTTTATGGAAATATTAATTGATTAACAAAAATCACAAACTATCTCTACTTTAAAGGCACCTCTCTTTATGCAAAGAGGTGAGACCGACAGACAGAAAAACTGACACAACAAATACTGTTTGTATTTTCTAAAATATATAATAGAGTGTAGATTCATATAATATAAAAGTCGATGTCGCATATATCAGCACTAAAAAACATGCTATAGTATTGGAAAATGACTACTTTTGCCACTTATTATTTTTGAGATCTTTGATGGCTCTTAATGAGATAAAAAAGTTTCTCAAGTATATAAGAAAAATAATAATAACCAAAAAATTAACCGATTTCTCAAAGAAAATAGGGTAGTTTCATTTATGTTAAAGTCGATACCATTAGTGAGCACCAAATATCAGTGGCCAGTATAGGAAAATGACTCATTTTGCCAGTTTAAAAATACTTCACAATATTTTTAAGAGCATTGATGCTGTTAACAGGCTAAATTAGTTTTTCAAGTACACAAGAAAAATAATAAGAACCAAAAAATAGCTAATTTTCCAAAGAAAATAGACGAAAACTATGTTTGTTCTATATTATGCTGAGCAATGTTATACATATTCATTGCTCAAGAAGAGCATTGAAAAGCATTCAAAATGAAGTCATGCGCACACACCCTAGCCAAAAAAGAATTTAGTCCTGAGCTAAGCAATTTCTGGCCATTGATCCAGTATGGCGTCGAAGCGCATTCAGTACGACATCGTGTGCACACACCCTTTACAAATCCTGCATTACATAACTAACATTGTATATTTCAAGCATCAACAATATTACAATGTATATACATAAACCCGTTACAAAATATTAATAATAATAATGTATATATAAAACATAAATTGTGAATGGTGTTAGTTTACCTATAATAATATTACTCATATAAGAGGTCAATAATTATAAAAATTAATGGAAAATACGTCTCATATAATAATATATCAGTAATTTCCTTGATAATCAAAGTATATTAATAAGTATTAAATAGATATTTAATAATAGTGAAATATTATATTTAATAATGTGAAATTTTTTTAATTAAAAATCTGATCTCACTTGATATTAAGAGATACTTGGAAATTTATAGTTTCTGTTATTTTATTTTCCGTGTTTTTGTTACACTAAGTTATACAAAGTGGTATGTGGAGCTATATGGAGGGCACGAGGAGACGTCAGAAAATATTAATTTTAATGATTTAAATATTTTTAGTGGTGACAAAGCTATCTTATGAGAAAGTCCGTATATTATTACTATAATTACAATAATGAAAATTATAGTTTTGACATGAGTGTAAATATTGTATTGTATTATTATTTTTTTAATTTTTAAAAATTAAAAATTCCACTTAGTTTATTTCATTTTTATACTGAGAATGCAAAGAATGGTAGAGGTTAGTAGTTTAGATAATGCATTTATTATTATATTTTTCTTGCATACTTGAAAAACTAATTCAACTTGTTAACAGCATCAATGCTCTCAAAAAAATTGAGAAGTATTTTTAAACTGGCAAAATGTGCCATTTTCCTATACCAGTCAATGTTATTTAGCACTCACTTATGACGTCGACTTTAACATGAATGAAACCACCCTATACAAAAAATATAGTACTTTTTTTCAAAAAATTGGAGCATTTGTAAGTAAACATTGATTTTTTATTTATTTATTATTTTTTAACACAATATATTACAAAATCCTACCAATGCAAAGCCTTATGGTCGGTTCACATTTTTTTAATACCATATTTTTTATGATATTTTATTTATTTTTTATTTTTATTACCAATACCATACATGTTTTTTATATAGATGAAAAAAAAAAAAAAGACAAAAAGTAAGACAAAAAGGAAATACAATTGTAATACTAGTATACAGTATACTCTACCAATTAATAAGACCTAGTTTCAGTACAAGTGACCGAATATCTAAAAATAACTTGTATAAAACAAAATATCACTTTTCCATTTAATATTTATATTTAAGTAACATAAAAAAAACCTTGAAATATTCACAGAACCAGCACGACATTTTTTTTATATATAAATTATTTAATTTTATTTTATTACTCCATAAAGTAACAATAAAAGAAGAATGCATCACAATTGCTCTAGTTTAATAAAAAAAATATATATTTAAGGAAATAACTAAGAAAAAAAAATTGTTAACAAAAAAATATATAATATAACCTCACGAATTTTCATGATCTTAAAACACGATTTTAGTTTTTAATCTATATTTTTCTCCCCTCTTTTTCTTCTTCTTTTATATTTAAAACACAAAATTTCACATAATCTGAATTAAATAGTATTTTTATTTTATTATAATTATATGTTTTTTGTATTATTTTATTTTATTTTAAAAGGTTTAATTATTAGTTTTTATATTTAAAGTGATTGACATATTAGGGCTACAATTGATTAAACTATACGTAAGATAGAAATAAAAATTATATGTTAGAAACATCTTGAGCACGAGCGAACTACTTAGAAATTACCTAATTATTATTCTCTACTAAACTATTTCAATTTTTTTATCATTATTATTATTATTACTATACCTATAATTTGTTAATTTATATTTATTATAATATAGTCTTGTTCTTCTATCATCTTTTTTTCTAAACTTGTTATAAATATGTAAATTAATAAGTATATCATTATAAAAGGTTCTTTGACTTTTATTTTGCATATTTTAAAATGTTAATTATATACTTGAATAATATGCGTTTTGTGTTCTATACCTCATCGTAGCTAGCTATTTATAATAGAGATTTTTTTTTGTAAATAAATAAAAATATAAACAGAAACGAAGGAGCAAATAAATAAATAGTAGTGATAGTGTGAGAGCACAACACGTTGCATGTTTACATGCATTCCATGACGACGCACAGTATTCGGGAGGTGCATGATTGATGTAATTGCACCGACCAGCCTGCCTAGATGTTTCCACGGTTTCTCTAGGCTGTCATGACGAATGCCGGGCTGTGTACTTAAGCCGTGGCCGGCCCGTGTGTGCTTTTCCTTACCTGTCGATAAGACAATGTCTTGAATGGGATTGGGATTGGTGTATAGCACGATAACACAATATGGCAAGGAAAAAAAAATTATTAAATGCACGAACAGAAATGTATACGTAATAATTATGCTAGCTCAACGCAGTAACATTTCTGCATAACAACATAATTTATGCTATATTGTACAGTGATTGTGCTACACATAGAATAATAGTTATGATGTTCAACATATTACCCCATAAGCTGCAACGCTAACTAACTAGTTAAACCGAAGTTAAAGGCATCGACAAAATGAAAACATTAGAATTTACATCACAAAGCACTTGATGGGACTTACATAAATAACATTAATTGGTCTCAAAACCCCGTAGCAGTGATCAGAAATTTTCGATTTATGCAACCCGCACAACATTTTCATTCTAGTTTTTGCCTGTTTCTGACGTCATAAACAGAAATACATACGAAAGTTGCATACTTTGCAGTTTTTTCACTCTCTCTTGTGGTGCCACATTTACATTCTGGTAAAAATTATCATCAGTTTTGTAGATCCCATTTTGTGTTTAATAATTGAAAATAACATGTTGTGTCATGTTTTTAATGCCTTTAAGTTGTTATTTTGATTGTTGCAACTATTAAAAAAAAAAAAAGAAAAAACATAACTAAGGTTTAACTAGAGGTTGCAGCTTACAATAATTTTATTACAAAATAGCAACATTTGGGCTCTACAATACTGTACAGCAATTGTTCAATGCAGCATTAATGACGATTTTTTTTTCTTTCTTTTTGTGAATAAATTAATAGGTAAATAAATGAATAGTAAATAAATAAAAATTAAAAGGCAAAAATTATAAATATAGACAATAAAAAAAATTGAAACTAACGATCAAAATTAGGAATAATTAAAAAATATATCTTAAGAGAGAGAGAGAGAGAGAGAGAGAGAAATCTTGGTTTTATTGCACTGTATAACTTCCTCTACAAAATATTTTACATTGCCTTAATACTCATTAAACTGAGAAGAAAAAAAACTAAAATATATTTTTTTCCTTTTTTATATTATTACCACGGATGCTTTTGTTTCCCGCGCTATATAGACAGAATGTAGTAGTTTTGTATATTATAAATAAGTTCAAAATTCCAAGCATCATAATTAGTAAACATCAAGTAAAATTCACGCTTTTTCTTGTTTTAAAGATAAAATTCTAGAAACATGACCATATTTCCTTGAATTTTAATTAAAAGTAATTTAAAATAAAATAGTATTTTCCATTTTTGACAAACACGCGCTTTCTTGAATAGAAGTTAACTAGAGCTCTGTTTTTAGTAATTAAAGAAATAATCTGCTTTATTTTTTCCCGTATATATGAAACATTTATTTTTAATACCTTTAAAAGGAAAAAAATTACTATATTATTTGCTTTCCAGGAAACGTTATATTATTATATGTATATATATTTTAATGTAAGTACATAAAAATTTGTAGCTGCTTCTTCATCTTTGTATAAATCAGGAAATATATATTTTACTTTTAGCAGCTGTAAGAAAAATGTATTTTCATTTTGTTGAATAGTAACATGATATAATTTAATTTATTTGTCTTTCTCTCTCTCTCTCTCTCTCTCTCTCTCTCTCTCTCTCTCTCTCTCTCTCTCTCTCTAGGTCATTATTCAGTTTTTAGAATTCTTACTGTAACTTATTAAGTTCAAGTTTTTCATACAAAAATATAATAGGCATTTTTTTTTAATAATTATTGTTTCACAAGTCCTTAAATTTTGTATGAGACAATGTACTGTATAACCCTACTGGCTGATTTACTATAATAAACTATTATTATTATACTTATTATTATATTAAATTTTTTAGATATTTTAAGCAAACCGAATTTCATTGGTCTCAAAATACCCTTTACAATTTAAGGAAAAACAACGTTTATTAAAATTTAAGATGATTTTTAATTATATTAATATTATTTTTGTTTTATGAAGTATTTTTAATATTATTATTACTAAACTTATAGAGATTCTGGCCTCAAGAAATAATAATCCCAAAATGGGATTACTTTATATCCCTTAACCCTTCCGTAGCCTCACAAACTGGGGAGAAAACTTGTAATGTAGACAACCTACTTTACAATTTCTATTATAGACCCGGATTTCATGACATGAATTCTAAACGTTGTCTACTTTATAGATTTGTATACCCCAGTTTGTGAGGGTATACAAAAGTGGTATAAGTCACATTATAGGTGTACGTATGATGGTTATATCTGATCAATTTTTATATCTGATCAATTATTGATTTAATGTTTTGAAGTAAGAAACACTTTAATTTCAATACCATAACCATCACACTTATTCTATATGTTGTAGGTGCATGACGTCATACTGAATGCGATTAAACGCCATACTCCAGCATAAGACGAACGTGGTTTTAGGTTATTTACTTTTAAAAATTAATTATTTTTTTAGTTATTTTTATTTTTCTGGCATTAATTCAACCTGTTAAATATATTCCTAGGTTTTTTCATTTTTTACCCCAGCTCATGTTATTTAGTGCACGGAAAAAAATTGTTACCAACTAGAGTTAATTGATCTTAACTCAGTGAACGCATTATTGATATTCTGATATTTAATTAGCAAAAATTTAACAGGTTTCTTCTTTGACGATATTAATTATAAGCGATGAAAGAAAGTAGTTAATTTTTACTATCTAATTTATTGTTTTTAATCTTGCAAGTCTTGTTAGTAAATTTTAATCAACATATTTGTTTATTTTAATTTTAAAAAGTTTTACCAACTATTCTTCATTAAAAATTACTAACATGTTTATCAAAATATTTTTTAAGAAAACATGTTAGTAGAATTCAGTTAACATTTTAGTTACATTATTAAAAGACCGTTAAAAATAACCGTCACTTTCTTGCACTCCTCTTTTTATCAGTTTTTGTGAAACAGTGATACAGTAAACTTGTGCTCCTCAAAATCATCAAGAATATACTTGAAAACAATTAGAAGATGGACTGACTTTGGAATATATTACTCACACTAAGGTAAGCTACATAAAAATATGTTATTCTGAAAGCATGCTTGGAAATTATTGTTTCAAATGAAATTCCATTGTTTGCATAGAGCAGTTATTATGTAACTCATCACTCATTGCATTTCATTATTTGCTTACAGAGCTGGCCTAAAATTCTCCCCCGCCACCCGCAACAGTTTGGATATTTGTGGATTTACAATCTTCTTATCACTGCAAGACCAGAGTGTGCTTCTTGATGGACCATTTCTACAGTTCGATAATACTGAGATGCTGGAGCTGCTAAGTGACAACACAAGTGCTATCCACTCATCATGTGTACCCATAACTGTGACAAGAACTGGAAGTGAAAATCTGACCCCTGCCCCCAACCTGCAATACAGTGTAGTTATCATGAGAGATTAATAAATTAAGTAATTAAAGTGAAATCTTTGTGTATTATTTAATTTACCTTGTTTATATATATATAATATATATATATATATATATAATAAAAAAAGAAATCAATTTATAAATATCCGACTATATTTATAATAAATAATTTAAGTTGATAAAATATAACAACCTTGTCATTAATGGTAAATAGCATAGATAGTAAAAAGTTAATAAGTTAGGATAGTAAAACTGATTAACTTGAGTTAGCTACAATTTTATTAAAAACAAAGTTGGTAAAATTTACTAACTTGTCAATTACATACTATCACTCTGTTGTTGATTGAGTTAACTAACTTTTGTTAGTTAAATTAACTAAGAAAGATCGCTAAGTACTTTTCAACTAAAAATTTTAGTAACATACAGCTAACTGTTAGTAGAAATTTTTTTCCGTGATGCTCACATATGGCATCGACTTTTATATGAATTCAACCACCCTATTCTGTATACCGCAGAAAGCATGAAGTTATATACGAGAAATTTTAATGCCTGCAATTGACGTACGAGCTTGGAGATTTCAATGCTTGCAATTCTTCATTTCAATCAAATCAAATTTCATCGGTCTCAAAATGCCCTTGACAATTTAAGGAAAAAACAACATTTATTAATTATTAAGAAGATTTTTTATTATTATTATATTCACGAATAAACAATTTTATTTATTAAAATATTTTATTACATCATTTTTATATTTAGTTTAATAAAATTAAATGTATTATAAACAAAATTTTATTATCAATTTTATTTTATTGCACTTTATATCTAACGATTTTTCTACGTACAACTCAAGTAAGATCGTGATATGGAATCTTTTTTCCTTCTTAAGAAATTTGAATTTACACCTTGCAGCTAACTTAAAAACTATTTGCCAAATTAATAATTGTATTTTTAGAGGTTGGGAGTTTTTTTTAATATTATTATGTTACATAAAAAAAATTCAATTGTTTGATTGGCTGATTAATTTATCCATCAGTTACACTCTAAAAAATGGTGCATTACTTTAGTTACGAATACTAACTTATTTAAGATATACACTTTTAAGTTATTATGAGTAGCTAAAATAATGCATTTTAGCAAATTATTAAAAATAGCTAATTTAAGTTGTTTTGAATTTTTTAAAGTTTTTTTAGGCTATTTTAAGTTAAATTAGCTATTGTTAATAATTTGCTAAAATGCTTTATTTCAGCTACTCATAATAACTTAAAAGTGTATATCTTAAATAAGTTAGGACTCGTAACTAAAGTAATGCACCATTTTTTAGAGTGTTGCTTCATTGATTTAGTTTGTAGATTTGATCAACCTATTGGTATTGATTGATTGATGTGTTGATTGCTCCGTTGATTTATTGATTTCTCTATGGGTTCATTGATTTCTCTATTGATCAATCCATTGATTAATTAATTGATCCATGAATTGATTGATTCAGTGATTGATTTTTTCCTTACAATCTATACTCATTTACTTATTAATTTATTTGTTCAGTTCATTGTTAATATTTTGCACTTTCACTGAAGCATTAGATCAATAAAGTATATAGGGTCTATGCATTCATGTTAAAGTCAACGCCATGTTGGATAACTCAATAACAAGGGTGGCATAGGAAAATAAATCATATTGCCAGTTTAAAACCACTACATGCAATATTTTTGAGAGCATTGATGCTGTAAATATGTTGAATTAGTATCTCAAGTATGTGAGAAAAATAACAATAACAAAAAATTAACCGATTTCCCAAAGAAAATTGGCTTGAATGAAGTTTGTCCTATGCTGAGCAATGTTATTTCCTACTCCAGTATGGCCTCCAAGTGCATTAAATATGACGTCATCCGCATACACACTATATTTAGTCGATTTTTATCACATCTTTCTGCGTCTTTTTTTTCTTTTTTTTTAATATAACACCACTGTAAATTTAAAATATTATATCAATATTTCAATTGTTTAATTTATTATTGTGTTAAAAATATATGCAACCTGCTATGCAAATGCTATGCAACCTGATTAATAATATTGTTCAGTATTAGATATTATTCTAATGAAAAAAAAATTTTATTTCAAAATTAATACTAAAATTTTTTGATCAAATTGAAAAAAAATATTTTTATGTGGAATAAAAGGTTATCTTTTTTATCATTGAAAAAAAATGATAAAAATATTTTTAACATAATATTTATTATACAAAATATATAAAAATTATTTACTGGCCTATCATATACATTATATAAAAAATCAAAATTAAATATTTACAAAAATATTTTCAAAAAAATTACATTTAAGGCACACAAAATAACGATCACAAAACATTCAAAACAACATGCAAAGAATTTTTTTTTTTTTTTTAAATAACATTTTCAAATTTTGAATTACATAATTATTTTACATGGAGAAAAATAACAATAACTATGCTACTTTAATTAACTTTAATTAAAATAGCATAAAGTATGCTATATTACATAGCAATTATGCTATAAGTATTACAATTATGCTGTACAGCATAAATATTTATGCCATTGGCCCCAAGAATAAAAAAAAAATACCCCAGATTTTTTGGAAATTTTGAAATATTTTTTAGGTTAAAAAGAAATGTGATAAAAAATTCTGCGAATATTATATTAGGGTAGTTCTATTATAAGTCAAAATGATGTACAAAATATAATATACATTTTTCTAAATTACATTAAAAATATATCAGTACCAAAATTTCAAGGCAACAGAAAATTTCACTGCAGCATAAATTACATTCTTTTTCTCCATGTACTGGCCAATTTTTCTCCAGTCTTGCAACAAAATCAACTTAATTCTTATTTTACATACATTTATTTATTAATTAAACTGGCCTTTTTTTTTCTATGATACATTTGATCTATCTTAAAGTAGAAATTAAGCTTAACTGGCGTTGTTATATTATTAAAATACTACACTCAGAAAACATTAAGATAGTGACAAAATAATCCTTTATGTTGTGAGTACACAAAATCTTATATACAACTAAAGGCGAAGTAATTATCCAGGTAATACACCAAACGTTCTCTTTAAGTTATGGTCTATTTATTTATCTGTATTTACAGTCACTAGATATGTGTTTTCTGGGTGTATGATTTATATTTGAGAAGCATGATTCTGTATACATTATTGTACTACTCGTTTATTGTCATTGTAATAAACTTATTCATTAAATATATATAGAAAAATGTTATTTTAAATTGCTTTATTTATTTTTTTTTTTTTTAAGAAAACGTAAATAAAGTAAAGTTACAAATTTATTTCAGGGGAAGTAATGGAAAAATGGACCCAATTTTTTACATAGTGCTACTAATTATGATACTATTATTTCCCAGGCTTGGACTTGCTAAAAGAGTTAGTCCCCACCACCTTGTTTGGGAGGCTCCTTGGGCCCTAAAAGAGTCGTAACAAGGATAGGCTTTTTGAGTGCCAGTCCAAACCTTTATTTCGTTTTGAATCGTCAAAATTACGGTTACGGTTTTGTAAAATTTGAATAAAATGCTGGTGGTTTTAAACCCATAACCGCCTTAACGCTTGCCTGTTCAAAATTTAAACAGTTTAAAACCGAGGGTCGTGCATATATTTATGTGTGTGTGTGTGTGTGTATATATATATATATATATATATATATATATATATATATATATATATATATATATATATATATATATATATATATATATATATTGGCACACACATATAAGGACATCAAAAATTAAGTGAACAACAAAAAAGCCCTTGATAAAAAAATATATATTGATGCACTAGATATTCACGCTCGCATAAAAATCAAATTAAATAATATAATATAAGATAAACAAGGACAATTTGAAGGTCATAATTATAATATAATATTATAATTATTAATTGAAGTAACATAATTAATAATTTTCTACATGGTTTGATTTACACTTGGCAGGTACAAAAAAAAAAGATTATATCTAAAAAAAAAATTACTCAAGGTCTCTGTGTTTTATAGAGCTTGAAATTTTCTCTCTCGTTTTCAATTTCTATTTCATCCATTCGTGTGAACTATATGCATTGTTGTTATTTTTAAACTTTTAATTTTGTTTCTCTTTTTTTTTTAGTTATTATATAAAGGTTAAATTTTAAATTAGTTTATGTAAGTGAATATAAAGAGGGGAGATATATATATTTTTGTTTCATTATTAAATTTAAGAATCGTGAGAATGTTTATAATATGTATTATTTAATACAATAAATGAAATGTAATTGAAATATTATAATAATTATTGTTATAATAAAAATTATAATTTTTTTTAGCCCGATCTATATTAATTTACACTGTAAAAATAGATACGTATTTCCATGTTGTAATAAATAAGTTTTCTATACAATAATATTTTAGTTGTTTTTACTGTTTTATGACATGTATAATTCTATTTTAATGTTTTATGCATATAATAATGTTTCAATATTTAGGAAACACGGTTTATGTGTGAATACAAATTGATATAAAAATTTAATTGTGTACAATGTATAAGATGTAAATTTATACATTATAGAAATACAAAATGGGTTAATGATATGAAGTTATGGCAGCTTATGATCTATTTTACTTTTCATTCAAAAAAAATAAAAAATAAAATGTTGGTTCTATATGCCTAATAAAGTTTTAGGCCTGTAGTAATTCAAAATTTAAAAAAGAAATCACAGAGAAACAGGAAAAATATTATTAATTTTCTTTCGTTAGCTGTTCACGTACTGCATGGAAATAAAAAATAGACTGCATTGCAATACTAAAAATGCAAGTTATTCATTTCATTTCGGTATATAAATACTCGTACATAAAGCATTGACTTATTAATTTTTTAATACAATTAATTCATAAGTACAAGGAGACCAAAGCAATCACTACGTTTTGATAATAAAGATAAAAAGTTTGTATTAAAAAAAAAAAAAAAAAAAAAAAGATAACTACAGATGAAGTAGTTATCTAGGTATAGTAACTGAAAGTAAAATATTATATACATACGATAGAGATAATATATTTTATCATTCAAAAAGTAACGCTTAATTAACTTAATTTCCGATGTTCAGGAAAAAAAAAAAAAAAAAAAAAACGCTGGACTTGCATGGTAAAATATTTTATCATAATCGTGTGTGTAAAAAATATGTTGATGCTAGATATTATGTTTTCTCTGTGTATTACTTATTTTTCAGTGTTTAAATGTGTCATTATTTTTGTCCGTGACTGTACGGACATGTCAATTCGTCTCCAAAGCTCATGTACTTAAATCAAAGTCACGGTTCAACAAGTTTTTTATTACTCTCTCTCTCTCTCTCTCTCTCTCTCTCTCTCTCTCTCTCTCTCAGTATACAATTTATATAAATGTGTATCACTGAGTTATTGGAGCGTGCGAAGATTCAAGGTTACCTCATGTTTACGAAATACTTTTTATATGTAATAATAAAAATTACTTGCATTTTTGACGTGTCTTCGTAGTAAACAAGTGTTTGTGTTTTGTTAATTACTTGTAATTAAATTAAATCTTAATTATGAAAGTTAATTGTAATTTAATACAATTAAGAATGAGGATTTATTATTAAATATTTTTTACTTTTTACTTCGTTTAAGGTATTTAATTTTTAAAGATAACGTCAAAATTCATCATCGCTTAAAATTTGTTAATAAAATGCAATTTTAATTAGAAATTTTTAAGTTAATGGAGAAAAAAATGAGGAGTAACGATGTTAGTTAAGTATCTTATTCCTACATATTCTATCATGCTGAGACCCTTTTTTTAAAAAATTTTTCTCTTTTTTTAAACTTTTGAAATTTTAAATGATACTATAACTAAGCACTTTTAAGTTAATAAAACTTTTTAATTTTCAATTTTGAAAATGACCTTCCTAAGCATAAATAATTGCATTAGATCTTACGAAAAACAATTATATACAAAAATTAGCCAAATTAATTAAGATGTTAAAAATATTGTATATAATGCTGATGGCAGCTTAAATTTTTATTAAAATGATTTTTTGACAAAAAAATGCAATTACAAAATGTAATTAAAAAGGGGGCTATTTTACACATTTGCACCTGACAGGAACTATCATGTTGTAAGTATTGGCAAGCATTTTTCTATCTTCTAGTCACTAGTGTGATTATAAAAAAATTAAAAAAAAAAGTGCATGAAATTTATGAAGAAAAAAAAAATCTAACATTCAATTTTTTTTTCAATTGTTTATAACTGATTACCTAATTTATAGTTACAATTACTACAGAGTGCAGTAAGAAGCTACAATACTTCAAGGATGCTACCGCTGTAGGCCAAAGAGATACTAATCATACTTCCACCTGACTTAAAGTAGTTTTTTTTATTTTTTTTTTATTTTATTTTATATATGACGAATGTGAGTGAGATCAGATCTCGCTGACTGGACTGGACATGCATGCAAGGACGTGAAACATCAACTTATAGTAACTGCAATAATTTCTAACTAAGATAACCGCTTAATATGGCAGATTAACATTTATATTATGTAACTATGAAGATTTATTTCAAATTAAATCTCTTTCTAGGATTTTTTTATAATATAATGAATATATTTATGTAAGGACGTGGAAGAATTAGTTTTATCTCTCAATTTTTTTATTCCTCTATATTTAGAAGTGTTTTAATTTTTCTATCTTGGGTGCAGTTGTTTTCTCAAGAGAGAGAGACAGAGAGAGACAGAGAGCAGGATCATGACTTTTTTAATGATATACTTCTTCCCAACTTTTTGTCACCTTTGATTGGCTAATATACTTCAATGATAACCTCCATTAAAAGTACACACAATTGTGACCATATTCAATGATTGTGACAGTAAATTTTATGTTTCAAATTTGGCACTGGTTTTAAAATAATTACAATCGTGTTTACGTTTGGAAAAATTGTCCGCATTCACCATAAAATTTTAAATTTTCATCGTCACTTTTTTTTTTTTTTTTTTTTTTTTTTTTTTTCAGTTGGACAAAAGTATTATTTATAGAGTTGAAAATATTGTCATCTTTACAAATCTAAACGTATCCCTAAAACCTCAGTGTCAGAAAGTAGTAAAAAGATTAATAAAAAAAAAAAGATCATTTCAAATTCCACGTGTAAATTGAGATGTAATTTAATTAAAGAATATTGTTACTACTTTTTGTTTGAAAAATGTATAATAATACAAACATAATGGGAAAAAATGAGCGAGCTGTGGATGTAAGCTAAAAATTGCTAAAACTATTGTTATGTATAAAAAAACACTGTTGTGTTTATTGATAATTTCACGGTGCAGTAGAATCACTTTTATTTTCATGCGCTAGTGACTGACAAATGCCAAGGTATTTAACTGCTGTGTGTATATATACTACAGATTATTAGAGCACGTCATGTATATATATTATATACATATATACATATATATACAACTATATATATTATTATATAGCTTTGATTTTGAACGGAAGTTAGTGAAAGTGATGAGATCGAAATATGTAGGCTAAAAACAATTGCGTCAAAAATAAATCACCGAGACGACAAGCAAGGATGTTCAAATAAATAAATGATGTAACCTTTTTTTTATGTACGATTCAGTGACTTTGCATTTAAATACTTTGTAGTTGTTTTTTTCTTTTTTAATATTATTCATTGTATACTCAAGTATGTATATATAGGCAGAAGAATTAATTAGAATTCAATTCATGCACTCGGAAAGAAGACTTTATACTGTACAGAAAAGTTACATTGCACTTCTAATTAACGCTCTGCAGCAAAATAGTTCAGTTTACAATGTAGTAGACGAAATATTATGTTGTACAAGTGAATATTTATGCAGTACAGTATAATTTTGAGTTTAGTTTTCCAGTTCAGATGATATAGAAATTGTATTTGAGAGAAATTTAATAAAAATATTAAAAGCTGTAAATATTTCATAAAAAAAAAAAAAAAAAAAAAAAAAAAATCTTAATAAGACCAATTTGATTACTATTTGTATCTGCCAATAAAAAATATATAACCAATAATTTTAATTGTGATCAGTATTTCTGATGTACGTATTCGTTGTATTTTTGGGACATAATAAAAATGACGATCACAAATAGATTTTAAATAAGCTTCCACAAATTAGGGGCTAAATTTACAGGTCTGTTTACACGGAGCAATTTTTTTTACCGTACAGTTAATGTAATTACATGGAAATATAATAATTTTAAGATGAAAATTACATGCAATTGTATTTATTAAAAATATTGCAACGTCTAAACATGGCTTTACAATACGTTTTGATGTCATATACTTTCATAGCATGTTATAAAAGAGCAAAAAAAAAAAAAATTATAATAATAATAAATTATTTTTTTCTAATAAAGTTTACTTATTAGTTATTACTAAATTTTGAAAAAGGTTATTTTTAACTCACGTTTCACTTTTGACATTAACTTTATTGTAGGTAGATTTTTTTATTGTCTCATATTTTAACTTGGAAATATTAGTAAAATTACTTATAATATGCTTTAATAAATTGAAATATATATATATATTTATATATATATATATATATATATATATATATGAAAATTTAAACTCTTTTAGAAAATGCTATAAAATATTTGAACGCTGTCATAACAAAAGCAATTTAAAATAACAAGTTTAAAAATGATAAAAATTTCGTAAACAATTTTCAAGTACAAAAATACATTTATTTTTAAATAATCGATAGCAAAAACAATCAATAAATTTTAAGACACTGATTTAAGTACATTATTGAAATTTGTACTGTACAAAAAAAGTCAAGTAAAAAATTACAACAAATATTTTTGTATACAAATTTTTATATAAATTCTATTGATTTGTTTATATATTATATAAGTATGAAAATAATTATTGTTTATATATTAATAACACTGTTTCGTTTTTATTAATTCAAAAAAAAATATACACTTTAGGCCTGTTTTACACTGTTACTTTTAAAATGTCTATTTTTAAATAAATGGCACCACTCACATTATTTCTAGGGGTAAAATCACTATAAAAATATAACTTCTTTATTTAAGCTTTTGTAAGGTACGTTTTTTATAAAAAAATTTCTGATTTTTTTTATTTAAATTATTATCTTTTTATTTTAATTTATAAGGCACTTTTCTTTTAATATTTATTAATTAAAAATTATACAATTTAGAGCTAAAAATAGTACACTTAAAAAAATAATCACAATTCATATTCGTGTATTTGGCTTACACATAAAAAAATAAATACGTAATAATTATGCTAGTCTTGTTTTTAGCAACGTTTATTCAAAATTTTAGCAATTTAGATAATAATTATGCTGTATGTTAGTACAAAATAATTATTCCATAGCATTTAAATTTATGCTATGTTTCTATAAAGCATAAATTACGTATTTATCCGTGTAAAGGTAAAGAGAATCCAAATAAAAGTTGACGTTACCCATGATGATATTTCATTAGTTATTTTAACTTTTATGTGGGTTCTCATTACTCATATTCCTGTCATATGTATAATTAGTGAGTACGCATTCGTTTTTTTAAGTGAAAACTATATTATGAAACACTGAAAAAAAATTTTAAGGCATTGAAAAAGCTTAAATTCAAAAAACATGGAGATCAACCCCCTTTGCATGTTTATACCTATTATTAAATTTTTTTTTTTTTTACCCTTGTTGTGGAATTTCAGATTTTGTTAAATCTAATGGAGATGGAATTTTAATATGTACTTCTGGTTCAATTATTTTTCCACTTTCTTTTTCAGTCTTAATGTCTGTAGTTTTCGTAGTTTTAACAGATAAATCGATTGGTTCATTTTGATCCTCAGCTACTCCAGCCAATGAGGGTACGTTAACAAAATCATGACTTCGTCCTCCAAATAATCTTAAATGATCAAGATTTGCGGGGGTAGTTTTAGGTGATAATCCAGGTTTAATTGCTGAGAACGGAAGTGGATACAGGAGACGTTGTTGAAGAAATAATTGACTTCCGGGGGATAAACTTGGTGATGAATTTCGTTGTTGTGCGAAATGTAGAAATTCTTTCTCACTAAATGGTGATGGTGATGATGATAATTCAGTATTTCTTAAAAATAATGAACTTTCATCTTCTATGGAACTTGCTGCTGAATCAGGAGTACTTCTAAGTTCTTCAATTGATCCTTGTTTTTTACCCTCTAATCTAGGGAGTTTATTAGGACTTGGTAAAAAGTTTTGTAATGCATTTTGATACATTACTGCATTTTGTAGCATGGTTTGACTGTTGTTATTATTGTTATTATTATTATTGTTGGCTTGTTCTTGTAACAGACAGTGGATTTTGAACCAATTAGAACGTCTTCCATAACGAGATCCACTTTTCGACATCCCCACCACCAGACATTTTCTCAGTCGACATGCCTTGCATGAAGTTCTGTTTTTCTTATTGATGACGCATTGATTGCCATTCTTGCACTCGGATATACTTGACAGATTGTTGTATGTACGGCCGAAGAAACTCTGAAACAGAAAATAACATCATAAATTAGCATATATTTATTATGAATAATTTAAAATCAAAAGACACTTGCTAAGATACGTAAAAGTGTGTCTTTGTATCCTTTATTAATCTAGAGTTATAGTTTACTTTATTTTTTATTTTTATAAAATATAATTAACGATTATAAATAGAATATGACAATAATTAAAGGTAAAAAAACCAGGGGTTGCTTATTTTGTTATAAATTAATGCATTTTCATTTTAAATTACACTTAAAAAGCTATACATTAAATTATTCTAAAATCTGCCAAATTAACTTATATACAATATAAATAACTTATATTTTTACTATTAATGTTAGTGCTATGTATAGGATGTTATCATTCATATAAAAGTCAACGCCATATGTGAGCTCTAAATAATATGGGCCGGTATGGGAAAATGACACATTTTTCCAGTTTAAAAATACTTAGCAATATTTTTGAGCGAATTAATGCTGTTAACAGGTTAAATTTTTTCCATGCTGAATTTTAACTATTGCTTTACGACAATTTTTGGTCTAATTTTAGGGATACGACCCAAGAACAGTAAAACATGTGTCCCAAATACAGGATTACCTCTACTAGTTATAATAAAGCTATATATCACATGGAATTTCTCCATACAAATATAACTATTTATCTTTTTTTTATATATATATCTAAGTGTATTTAAAGTATTTGAACAATTTAGACTTAATAAATTAAAAATGACAGAACAATACTAGATTGAAGACATTTTCATGTCATTCGGAATTGAAACTTTGTTAACTCTTGATTGAGTTATTGAGACAACGGTTGTTTGTGTGTTGTTTTTTTTTTAGTGATTTATTGGAGGTTTGTATACTGATTTTCAATTGAATTCTTTTAACAATTTGTAAAAGTTTATTTATTTATAATTTGATTTGTAGTAATTTGTTTTGTAATTATTCTAGGTCTCTCTCTCTCTCTCTCTCTCTCTCTCTCTCTCTCTCTCTCTCTCTCTCTCTCTCTCTCTCTCTCTCTCTCTCTCACTCACTCACTCACTCACTCACTATTTTATTTAGGTATAGAAAACGGTTATTTAGTTATTGTTACAATACATCCAATTACTATATAATATCAATAAAAAACGCACAACATTATATTTTTATACACTACCGAAGTTGCAGAAATATTTCTTTAAAAAATAAAAAGTTTTGTTCATTCTTTAGTATTTTCTTTTTAATAGAATTGTAATTGTTTTATAATATCTTGTAACTAAAAAAAAAAAAAAATTTAAGGGACTAAACTACAATCGCCCGCAAAGCATGGGTGCATTTTTATTATTTTAGTTATGTATATTTTTACTACTTTTAAAATTACACAATTTCTATGCAAAAAAAAAAAAAAAAAAAAAAAATCCTACACCTGTTTAGGAAAAAATAATTTGTATATTTTATATTAGTTAATTTTTATTTCTTAAATTTAAAAAAACTGTTAATGACATTGGAAATATTATACTATATTTATGGTCAAAATATGGCTCTCTCTCTCTCTCTCTCCAACACTCCATCAAAATTTCTTAGTGTTTTTAAAAGATCCTAAAATATTAGAGCAAATTATACAAAAAATTGTCTGCAATTTTAAATTACATTATTCTTTTTTTCCAAAAAAATAAATCAGCAAAAAAATGTTAAAAATTTTCAGTTTGAAGTCATTAAAACCTCAAAGTAGACGTTTTTAGTGTAAAAAAAGTGCAGATAGTTCATAATATTAAAGTTAGTTAATAAATCAAATTCCTGGAAGTAGAGTGACGTCACGGATACATCACGATTTTCTTTAAACATTTTTAATTATTCGATCATGTTGGAGATAAATAATTTTACTAACGAGCTCACATGTTTACCTTTTTTTATATATTTTTTTTCTCATATACTTTATGCTTGTTGGTCAAACTTTTTTTTTATATATATGAAAGGTGATATACATAACACGAGCTCTTTCTACAAGGTGAAAACTGATGGACTTTACACCAAAGCCCGTGAAGTATATGTGTGCAAAATTATTATTTTAGACTTTTCATAATTTCCATGTATTTCGTATTTTCCACTATTTCTCACGCCTGATTATGAGAGACAAATAAGTTTCACCATTTTTTTAATTAAGAAAATATGAATATTATCGTCATGACAGTTCGTAGTTTATTGCTTTCATTAAATACTTTATTAAATATTTAATTAAATATATATTTTTGAAGTGAAAATATAAACTATAAAAAAATTATAATATATTCTAATTGAAATAAAGATATAAAATTATTATTTTATTTTTACTTCAACCTTCAGTTTGGTTACTAGAAAAATAGTACTATTGAAAATCAAAGTCCAATATGTTCACCTCACTATTTCCTGCGTGATTCGGCTTATCATATCCAAATGTAAAGGAGAGCTCAGTAGTTCTCAAGTAAGTGAAGTATTTAATGTGCTACAGTGATCGAATACATCTTAGAGATTTTAGAATCCTATAATATAATATTTCTTAGAATATTTTTTATATAGCATTTTATTAATACCACAACTAAGAGACTATAAATCTTTAGTTTTTTTTATTGTAGATAATCTAGTTTTGTGTTAAAATGTGCAAACATTATAAAATTTCAAGACGTTTGGTGCATCTTTCTTTCTTTCTTTCTTTTTTTTTTTTTTTTTTTAAAGTGTTTTTTTTTTTTTTTTTTTTCTTTCTTACCATTTTTACGTGATAATTAAATGTGTGATGCATCGTGATTATTAGTTTATGTGTTAGCTAAAATTCTATTAACAAAATTATTGCACAGCAAATTGATCAAATTTAAACTATTAAAATTCAGTTTAATTTAGTTTAAATGAATGAAAAGTGTAAGAAACTAAATATTACCATGATAAACATTTTTAAGGTAAGTTTATTTTTTTCTATAGTATCTTTTATTAAAATACTATATTTTAAAGTTACCTGTTAAACTCACCCCAACCTTCTACATTAATGTTGTTCTTAAACCCTGTTCTCTGCTACTAAAAAATTGACGATCAACTTTTGTTATTCAAATGAAATGCGCATTTTTTGGTTCAAGAAAACAGGGTTTACGAACAAGACTCATGTTAAACGAATGATTATCTTTAATAAATATGACATTATCATATGATCAGAAAAAGTTGAACCATAACGTTAACTTAACAAAATAAATCTATGTATATGAATCAAAGAAATAAATAGTAAAAGGTATAATATAGTATTGACTTTATGGGGGAAGAGTATAACTCGAGCAAAAGCTACAAACATGCAGTTGATATAAAATAAATCACAAGTTGGGTCAAGACAGATGTATATAAGAAAATGTAAGGGTCAGGTGGATACGTTAGTTCTCACGCTATATAGTGAGAGAGAGAGAGAGCGGAGTGAAGTTGCATTATTTTCTCTCTCTCTCTCTCAGCTGGTGGTGAACCATCATATCTTTGCATAAATTTGATTACATTAAAATATTTCATGTTAACTTCAATATAGGTACATGTTAACATAACCAGCTTTAAATTTGATTTTTTTTTTTTAATATTATGATTCAATAAAGTATAAAAATAGAAAATTATCTAAACATTATTAGAGACTTATGCTGAAATATTACAGTGGATTAACTAGATACAATTTTTTTTTTTTTTTTTTTTTTTTTTTTTTTTTTTTTTTTTTTTTACAAATAAAGCTTGTTGACACTCTATAAAATTTGACTCTTTTGGCTTGGAGTAAACAGGCAATGAATAAAATTTTCTATGACAGAATCTTCACAGTTTCAAAATGTTAAAATACTGTATAATTCACGGTTATGATGTCCACTAAGCGTTGAATATGCCAACGTTAAAAACGTAAATAACGGCGTTAGAATCACAATTAATTACGTCAAAGTTGGCCGTTGCAAACCCGATGTTTTCCCCAATAAGTTTTAACGTTTCTGACGTCATTAAGGGCTAATATTATAAAGAAGCATAGATACTTAAGAATATAAGGACACTACACAGTTATTGTGGGGCCACTTTGCAAAATTTTGAAATGCGATTTTTTTTTTTTTTTTTTTTTTTACTATTATTATTATTTTTTAATATTTGAAATTTTGATCAGTGCTAGCTGACAAAAGCTTTAAACATAAATTTAATAGTAATATAGACCATCATAGGGATGTGACCTTTGAACTTATAATATAAGTTTAACGTAATGATGAACCAAAATCTATCTAACCTATATATTTACAAAATATCAATATTTATCTATAAACAACGATCTTGCTTCTGAGGAAGAAAACATAAAAATTTCGAAATTTCTTAGTTTTATACTTGAAGACCCCATGTTGAGATTCAATAAATTTTTATCTTGAAATAAAATGTAAATAATTTGGGACCCGCCTGTTTGTTTGTAATTTTTTGATCAACAAAGTGAAGGTTTGAGTCAGATTTACACAAATATCTACCGGTTATCAGCGTTAAATATTGATTAAATAGAAATTTTATTATTTATTCACTTGCATACGCCTTTTTTTGATTTTTTTTAAGTGAGTGTTTTAAAATTAATTTTTCAATATATATATATATATATATATATACATATTTTATATATATATATGTGTGTGTGTGTGTATTTATGTATATATATTGCAAATTACTAACGTTGCAAAATATTAATAACAATAAATATGGGCTTTTTTTTTTTTTTTTTCTTTTTTTTTTTTTACGTATAAATTCATAACATAAAATTCATATTCATAACAATTTACTCTCTTCCATATTCAGTACAGCAAAATAATTACTACATAGCATACCAGTAATGTTTTACAGCATAACTCATGCCATGTCCATTGAAATATGAAATTTAAGCTATGACATGAACTAAAAGAAATTATTCCACTTTGCGGCATAAGTTACTTATTTCATTTTTTCCTTGTTTATTTATTTATTTTTTATTTTTATTTTTTTATTTTTACTCATAAACTGACTTGAAAAACTAATACGATTTGCATTAGAATTTGTTTCATTGTTGGAGTTGGAAACTTATAGTGATCAAATTGTTTGCTTTTCTTATATGGGAAAAGAAAACAAAGTTGATAACTGATTTGCAACAATAAATAAAAAAAAATTAAAAAAAAAAAAAAAAAATGTGCAAGTTCTAATAATTTTTATTATATATAAAATTGCTATTTTTCTTGCAATCAATTTACTCTATTATTTTACTGTATCCGTATATTTTTGTTTAAATCTAGAGTATTTTAAAATAAGGCTTAAATTTAAAATTTCAAATTTATAACTACACGCAACCAATATACGATTTATAAACATGTTTGTAAAAATGAAAACATGTAGAAATGAAACAACAAAAATGCTATTAGAGATTAGAGATGTAAATAAATAATAATAAAAGAACATCATATTTTTGATGTAACAAAATTGAATTGATGTACATTAGAAATCAAAATGACATTAAGAGAAATGAATATAAATGATCTGCTAAATCTGATGCTACATTATTATTATTTTATAAATTTAAATATTTCAATCGTGATTGGAATAAAATCAAATTTAAATCGATTAGTTAGGCTTGTCTACACTTTTGACTTAGTGGGTGGGCCACACCTACCTCCCCCCTCTTTGTTAAAAATATTATTTAATGCCCCACAGACAGTTATTATATATATATATAGAAAAAAGGTGTTAGATATTGTTATTATTTTTGTATATTATATAATTTTAAAAAATGTTAGTATGTCATTTAATTTGAAATCTATCTTTAAGATTTTTTTTTTCACTCGTTATTATTTTTACTTGGAATTTGTTTTTTACGCATGATGTAATCATAAAATTATGGTTATTTATAAATTTAAGAACCATTTTTACGTAATTTTAAAAGAATTGTTTTATTCTAAACGTAACGAATAAATTGCGTAACTTATCCTGGATTTATGTCATTATGGCATCCATAACATAAATATTTATGCCTTACTACGTACATAATGTTTTTGCTATGTAGTATAGTAATTATGCTGTATAACATAAAATTAATAAATTTTGCTAAATCAGGATAGCAAAAATATTATTTATTTTTGTCTAAAAAAAATGCTATTGTAGGAGATAAGGTTTAAAAATAATAATAATAACTAAAGTTTGTAAAAAAAATAAAAAAAAAAAAGAAAAGAAAAGAAAAAAACCGCTTTAACGATGTTAAAATAAAATAATGAAAATAATAAAAATTGCTTTTTCAAAGCAATGTCTTAACATTTTTTTTTCTCTAGCTCTATACTATAAGTACCTAAAGTTTTACGAAAAGATTTGAATAACCAGATCACTTTTTTTCTTTCTCAAGGTACAAAATTGTAATAAGTGCAAGTCACCATAGAGAGGTAGAGGTGTGCCAAGTGGTCAAAGGTCATCTATTTGTGACGTCACAACTCTAAATATATGAGAAAATTTTGTAACTTATGACTTAAAAAAAATGCATACTCATTCGAAATAACATAGAGAAAAAAAATCGATACAATTTTTAATATTAAATTTATATCTTACACCCAAATTGTATTTTATATATAAATCATAAAAATTGATATTATAAATCAATTAATTACATCCTCAATAGTACAGTATGTAATTTATGTTTTCAAAAATTTATTAATAATAAGGTAAAAATATAATTTAATATTTTATTCTCGTTTTTTTAATACGATTACGAAAATGGATCGTGACTCTACTAAAAGGCATTTAAGTCGTTTTATACAGAGAGAGAGAGAGAGAGAGAGAGATTGAAATAGTTCTTTGTGGTGCCATAAATTGTTCATTTTAAGAGAAATAGAAACCTATAACAAGAGCTCGTTTATAAAAGTAAAAAAAAGGCAATTTATATAAAAAATAACTTTAAAAGAATGAGAAATAAATGTTACAATGTTTTACATTCATTTAATGTTGGAATCTTGTTTTTAAATGATGAGAGAGAGAGAGAGAGAGAGAGAGAGAGAGAGAGTGTGTGTATAATAATCAATTTTATAAACGCTAAGCTTATGTATCGGAAATTAAATTGCTATTGGCTTTTAACTATAAGAAGCTGTATAGAATTTCAATAGGTGCAGTGCATGTTTTTCATTTATTTATTTATGTAACAAAATTTACCATAATTTAGAGAATCTCCGCGTTTTATTAATTGTTAATTCAATGTGCTCTAATCTGTACCTACTATTTTTTTTAATGAACTAATATTAAATTAATTGTTTATATGTCTGTCTTTTTGTCTATGAATCAATATATTATTAATTTCTTTATATCTATACTCGACTCAAAAAAACCTCAGTCGATTTAAATCGGGCATGCCTAAAGTATCACCCATTGTCACATTTGAGGAGAAGGGGGGTGGCTGAGCGATACCGTAAAAGGTCGAACGGCAAGTAGCTCAGTTTTTTTAAGTCGAGTATATATCATTTTTTACGTATTCTGTTACATATACTATAATAGCAAGAGTTCTTTCAAGATATGCAAAATAAATTGCTCTCACAAGTAATTTCTCTGTAAATTAAGCATGAAATTATACGTACAATATATTATAGAAGGTATAATAATATGTAACTTTACATGCTGCAGTTAATTAAAAGTAAGTTAGATTGGGCGTGTGCTATACTCCGCGAAGTCTCATCTGTATACTGGCCTAATTCTCACGGTCAACTCACTATATAGTTGTAGCAGACCAGACCAGTGTGACCACTCCCACCTGCAGGAGAGTGAGTGAAGTGAACGCCAAGTGATTCATCTTAATGTTATAGCTCTCTCTATAATCTTACCTATATCATCACTTATAATATGTTAGAGAATGTTGCTTTGAATATGTATATATACTCAATTATCACTGGCGAACATGGGAAGTGCTTTATATCACTTTTTTTTTAATAGACTTAAAATTGTCTCTAAATATATATTAAACTATATGTTAAGATTACTTCATAAAATTGTTCAAAATTTACTGCTAATAGTTATATATTAAATTGTTGTTCGTAAGCCCTGTTTTCTTCCACCAAAAAAATGCGCATTACATTTGAATAACCATAGTTGATTGTCATTTTAGGAGCAGAGAACAGGGTTTATGAACAGCATGTAAGTCTGTACTTTTTGCCCAAGATTTATGAATGTTTTAAAAATAGTTTCTAATGTGGTTACTGAATCTTTAACCATCAAACTGTAGTGCATCGAGAGTATCTAATCCAAAATTCAATACTGTATAAGAGATTAAACATTTAAAATGTTTTTTCATGGGTATACTAGAGTGAAATGTGGTACAGAGCATATTACATTAATTTTAATGTAGGAAGTGTAACACGTTATAGGTTATATACTATAGTACTCATTACTCATTATAATAGCATTGACACAGCATCTCGTCAGTCTGAATATTTACTATAACGTAAAATCAGAGCGTTTTGTATAAGCACTCTGTAAACATTTTTGGCTTTGCTTTGCTTTGCTTTGCTTTGCTTTTTTTTTTTTTTTTTTTTTTTTTTTTTTTACGTAAAATCACTGCATTTTGTGAATATGCTCGTGCTTTGAGGTGTAGAGTCAATGAATTTCGTATGGGTACTTGCTAAACATTAGCGCATTAAGGCATTGTATTTTTTTTTTAGTGAAATCATTGAACTGTATATCGAGTAAAATGAATAAAACTGTAATGTTTTGATTTAGTCAGTAACTAAAACAAGGAAGCAAAAAAAAAAAAAAAAAAAAAAAGAAAAGAAAAAAAAGTGCACCAAATGATGTGTAAATCTAATATTAGAAAATATTCCTAATAATGACGTCACATTCGCACAGAGCATGGTACGCGAGAGACATGCGAGAGTAAAATTTACACCTCGTTGTCCTATACCTGCGATATCACGCATGGTTACACATTTCTGCGAGAATAATTTTCAATGTGCATCCTGATTTCTGAAAGTGAGAGTTTTAATTTTTTTTTTTAATAAATATAATCCTTGTATGCGGTGCTATGTTCCACACGTTTAGCTATCTGGATCAAACGTAATAACACCTCAACTGCAACTTTTGCTTTGGTTAATTATGTAACGTCGCGTCTGCTTTTAATTAATTTAATATATTTCTTATACGTGAGAACTTAATTTTTATAATACAGTTTTTTTTCTAGTAAAAAAAGCAAGATTTTTTGTTTGATTATTTATGTCTTTTCACTCTCTCTCTCTCTCTCTCTCTCTCTCTCTCTCTCTCTCTCTCTCTCTCTCTCTCTCTCTCTCTCTCTCTCTCTCTCTCTCTCTCTCTCTCTCTTTTATTTTCTTGTAACATATTTTATTTCCATGCTTTTTATAATTAATTAATTATATATTGCAGTTATCTTTAAAATTATCTAAAAGGTAAACAGAAAAACAGGGAATTACATAATTTATACTGCAAATATGCCATATATAGCATAATTCTTGCTATTTTGGCATTGCATATAATTATGCTGTACAACATTATATTTTTATGCTATATATGTTACATAATCGTTATACAATGTACGTAGCTTTAATTTTGTAGTGCATTTACTTTAAAAACCTTTTTATCGTTTAAATGTAGAAATAATCATTTTTATATACTTCAAGAAATATAATTCAAATTTTTAAACATTGGTATGATTTTTTGATTTTTTATTCGTTCTATTACCATATGATTTAAAAATCAATTGATTTGGTTAAATTACTTTATTTAGTTATGAATTTTTTTTTTTTTTTTAATCTCACATACTGGGTATTATTTTTTCCTTTCTTTGTCATTTTCTAAATTTTAATAAGTGCGCTGTTTAAAAAAAATAGAATGAGTAAAAGAGAAAGAAAACAATTTTTTTAATAGACGCCTGTAATTAAAGTTTCAAGCTAAAGTTAAGCGACTAAAAATTTGCATTAAGACCACCCACCTGAAGTTATTGTTACAATAGAAAATAATTGATATTTAAATATATAATGTCTATATGTGGCAGCAATATTTAAATTTAATATCTCTCTGTACGATATGCGTGATAATTAATAAAAATAACATTATAATTAATCAACGTGCATGAGGGGGATTACCCAATAAGGCACGTGACTTGGTTATTGTTTTTTTATTGTTGTTATTATTATTTTTTTTAAATGGGCGTTAACTGCACAAAATTTTTATCAGCAATTTTACTAACTTGAAATTCATATAAAATTCAAAAGAGTTATACAATGCTAACAAATAGAAAATTACCAGGAATGAGCCTTTTTTCTATAAATCAACTGTAATTGGAGAGCACGATACGCTGATAGCATTCATTCAATGAACGCCAGATATATTAAAATTGAAAAAAAATTACACTTTGCAAATAATAGATACACCGCGTATGTAATTAAATTAACAAGATTCACATATACAGACGTGTTTAGGGAATTTCCCAAAACATGATGTCATTTGATTATATTGACTTTATTTATGGGTAGTTTCATGGTCTAAGTTAGGAATTTTCTCACATAAGGAAATGTTAGAAGTATTTACAATTAATGACAACGGTCTCGGTTACACAAAATAGTGTCTTTTTATTGGGGATTTTTAAGTAAAAACTAACGTACTAACAAACATGATAAATACGTACCAAATTTCCATTTGAAATTTGATTCTCTCTCTCTCTCTCTCTCTCTCTCTCTCTCTCTCTCTCTCTCTAAACGAGTTATACTGTACTCAAGTCCACTTCACTGATACACGAAAAAAAATTACTAATAGCAGGTACATAATGCCAGTAAATTATAACAGGTAAACATTAGCCTGGAACAGGTATTAATATACTACAATAATACCTAATACAGCTGAAATATACTGCAATAAAGTTGTGTCGTACCTAGATTAGATAACATTTCACCTGCATCAGGTGATATTGTATTGTATGATCAATACCTGTTTCTGGTTAATATTTACTTGTTGCAATTAGTAGTATTTTTTTTTTCGTGCAGGTTAATTTCATACTTTATAAAAAATCATTGTGCGTTTTGTCAAATATTGTATGGTTTTTACCTACCATTAGTAATTTTTTGCAGTGCAAATATGGAAATTGAACCTGAAATTCTCACAAATTGGCCAAGAAATTTTTTAAAGAAGAAAACGTAGAATATTTCTATCTTATCCTGGATATTGTGATGACACTTAATGCGTAATTTACTACATATTTCAACTTTAGTTCGTGGGTTAAGAATTCACAGATCATGATTGATTAGTTTATTTTGAATACAATAACTCTTTATTATTTTAATACCAATTGTTATTATTCTAACTTTTTACTAACTTTCTAAGAATTATTATTTATTTAACTTTACCTACTCCCCCCCCCCTTCTCCTAGATCCAGACCATGCCATGACAGTTTGAAGAGCTATCATCTTTGTATGAAAACATTTTAATTAAAATGTAAAAAAAAAAAAAAAAAAAAAAAAAAATGAATTTAATTTAAACAAGAGAGGAAACAAAAGTGATAGTTTATACTATTGTGCAATCATATTTTTATGTACTTATTTTTTAAAGAATAATAATAATTTTACTTAATGTTGAATTTCAAAAAAATAATAAAAAAAATACCTGCCAAAATTTACAGCGTTATTATTATTATTTTTTCTTATATTAGTTTTTTTTATTATTATTATTATAATCCCTGTTCACATATAAACAGGTAAATGACGTAACAATCTCCCAGCAGTTTTGATGTCACAATCCTGAACTTCAAGTTTATTTTTATTATTATTAAATTAAAATATGGTAATTTTGTTAAGTGAAAAGAACAGGATTGAACATGATTTAAAAATTAAGCAGATTATATTTTTTGTTTGAGTAACTTGATATGATGTAAATTGTCAGTAAGATAAGGTGCGAAAATTATTGTCGTCATCACGTCATTTCGCCTTTGATCAAGGATAAAAATATTTTGCAAACATATACACTGAAAAAAAATAACACTCTAAAAAAAAAACGAATTACTTCAGTCACGAATGCTAACTTATTTGAGATAATCACTTTTGAGTTATTATGAGCAGCTAAAATAATGCATTTTAACACATTATTAACAATAGCTAATTTAACTTAAATTAGCCGAAAATAACGGAAAACAACTTAAAATAGCTATTGTTAATAACTTGCTAAAAATGCATTATTTTAGCTGCTCATAATAACTCAAAAGTGTTTATCTCAAATACGTTAGGATTCGAAACTAATGTAATGCACCCTTTTTTTAGTGCAATGCAACATAATTATGAGTTTTAATATTAGTACAGCCTCAATTAATCAGGTTTATAATATTTTGTTTGATTGAATTGCAGTTGTTACATTATTGTATTTTATAAGTATTATGCCAATGTTGTTTGATTTTTTTAAATTTAAGAAAGCCAATGCTTGTTGTAACATTGTATAATGTTGCTATGAACTGCCTGGGTGAATACTGATGTCTACTGCTTTAGTAACTTATCAAATTATATTATTTAAATACTAAATATTGAAACTAATAATATTGATTTTTGGGTTAATAAAAATATTGTTGGGCACAAATCATAAATGTGCCCAATTTATCAGAAAGATACAATATAATAATTATTAATTTGCAAAGTATGAGAGTACCTAAACCAATAATTTTGGGCACCTATTATTTTAACTGAACCACTGGCCATCTTCAGGTTACCAGTTCAATTCAGGTAAGGCCCTATCTTTTACAGCGTTAACTGAGAGAACTTTTATCTTTAACAAGACTATAAATTAAATCACGTAACCATACATATATAGCTAAAAAAGGAAGAAGAAATTAAGTCCCATATTATAATAATAAGCTTGAAAAAGACTTTTATTTCTAACTTTTACGCAAGTTAGGACATTTGTGATACTTTGAACACACGCAGTTAGAACTCCTCCATGGATTACCATTTTTTTTTTTTTTTTTAATTTTTAAAAACATCTATTTAGTCTAAAACAGTTAGAAAAAAAATACTGCAATTAAAGCGTTTTAAAAGTCAATTTTTCAAAAAAGATAAAAAGGCAATATATTTCTAATAAATTAATATAATTATAATAATCTATAATAGCTTTTTTATATCCCTATATAATAAATATAACACATTTTTTATATATATTTACGAATAATATTTATTTGATTTTAATTCAAATTTTTAAGCCTTATAGCAATTTTATATATGTGAACAAACTGGACGATGTTTTTATAACTGAAGTGATTTAAATTAAAATGTTTTTTTGAATATGTAAAATATAAAACTTATAAATAATTTGAATTAATTTTATATTTAAATTATTATATACTTCCATCATTTATTTATTATTTATTCCGTTATACGCAATATTTGAATATTTGGGACCATTGGGAGTAGGGAGAGAGAGAGAGAGAGAGAGAGAGAGAGAGAGAGAGAGAGAGAGAGAGAGAGAGAGAGAGAATTAAAAGACAAAAACAGGAATAAAAACAGGGACAGAAACAGAGTTAGAGACAGTGACAAAGACAGAGAGAAAATGTAACAGAGACAGAGAGAAACAGAAATAGACAGAGAGACAAAGAGAAATTTAATGAGAGAGACAGAGAGAGACAGAGAGAGAGAGAGAGAGAGAGAGAGAGAGAGAGAGAGAGAGAGAAAGAGAATACTATAAAACAATCAGTGCACAAATTTATACAAAAAGCCAATATTTCACAAAAATTATTTCCTTAAATGGGGGTGTATACCATTTAATGTCATATATCATTAAAAAATATATAAAAAATATATATTATAAAGAAAAAAAGGGCGTAACTAGATATATTTTTTATTTTAAAAAACAAAACAATAACGATATGCATGATATACCGTAGTATTATAGTGAGTGAGTGCGGTAAGGAAGGATATACGGTTCACTTGATACCCCTTCCGCCCCTCCCGGTCCAATTGTAATGATGCGCTCCAGTTATTAGAGTAGAAAAACACAACATAACAAATCGCTTTCAATTTTTACAATTCAGCAATTTTAACATTATATAAAATTGAAATAACTTTCACTATTATTTAGAATATATTATGTCATTTTTATATTATAAAATGATTAATTGCTTTTTAATGTTAGTTTTTTTTCTGCATTAAAAAAACAATAGAATTAAATTTTGTATATATTTTGACCTATTTATTATTATTGTTAGGTTTTTTATTATAGAAAATTTGGTTTAAAAACTTGATTTTCGTTGTTCAGATTTTTTAATGCAAAATTGCGAAATTTAGACGTTCTGAGAATCATATTGCTTTCTGTGTGCCATGTATATATATATATATATATATATATATATATATATATATATATATATATATATATATATATATATATATATATATATATATATATATATATATATATATATATATGCAAAACCAATGTAAATAAGGTATACGTACGTAATAATAAAAACTACACCCCTAAATTAAGCATAAGGGTAAAAATATTGACGCAATTAGATAATGAAACGTATAGCTAAAAAAATCACGAGCTCCCCAAAAAATAATAATAATAAAAAATATATATATATATATAAAAATAAATCAACTGTAAACTTTTTTCTTCTATACGCATGTCAATAATTTTATCTTTTTTTACACACAATTTTTGAAAGCCCTTGTTAAAATTTTCTTGTCGTGAAATTTCAATTTTCTATGGAGAAATAAATTACATTAAATCATGTAAAATTAAGTTGAGGCAAACCTTAAATCAAAATTAGTATTTTCCCATAAGTTCTCTCTCTCTCTCTCTCTCTCTCTCTCTCTCTCTCTCTCTCTCTCTCTCTCTCTCTCTCTCTCTCTCTCTCTCTCTCTCTCTCTCTCTCGAACTTTTTAGTTGTAGGTAGACATGAATTTATTTATTTCCATATACGGATTTAAAAAAACAACATTGTATTTATAATGAAAAAAAAATACAAGGAAAATAGTAGTATAGGGTGTATGTCTATGACGTCTTACAAAATGCGTTTCGACACGATACTGGAGCAATGAATAAAATTTCCCAACAAGGACAAACGTCCTTAATTAATGGAAATTTGGTAATTTTTATTATTTTTTTTCTCGCATATACTGTACTTGAAAATCTAATTCAAACTGATAACAACATCAATGCTCTCAAAAATATTGATATAAGTATATTTACTGGTAAAAAGTGTCATTTTCCCATACCTAGCCATGTTATTTAGTGCTCACATATGGCGTCGACTTATATATGAATGCAACAACCATATTAAGCCCTGTTGTTTATTTGGTCACATTATCAACATTATTATTGAATAATAATTATACTGTACAACATAAAAAAATTGCTGTAGATAATAATTTATTAAAATGCAAAATAGCAATATTATTAGCTAAACATAATTTATTTTACTCCTGTAGAGAAAAAAAAAACAATATTTAATTATACTAATGAAATAAATTACTAATTACTAATAAACATGGCAACACTGTAATATTAAACATCCTTAAATCATTCATAATTAAAATTTAAGCACGTGAGATTATACATATCCTGCTAAAGTCAGAAATTATCGACTTGAACCTAAGACCTTTTTTTACGTAAAAAAAAAAAAAAAAAAAAAAAAAAAAAAAGTTAATTTTATAACTAATTTTTCATTACACATAATTTTTGCATGTTAAAATATAATTCATTCTAAATTTAATAATTTATATTAAAAAAAACACCTTTACATAAATTTTCCATATACTTAAAGGAAAAAAATAATTGCTTTTTGTTATTATTATTATTATTTTGTGAATAAATAAAATAAAATTTATATGTATAATAAATTATTGTAGATAATTTAATCTGTCATATTAATAAAATGTAAAAGAGATGGTGTTATGAAAAGTAAAAATATAAAATGAGAATAAAATTGTGATTAAATAATATTTTTATTATAATATGCTTATACCTATAAAAAAGAGTTTTAAATTGTGATTTTTATATATATCTGAGTTGTTATTATATTTTACTTTGCTTGCTTAATGATGTTTAATTATACTCTCTCTCTCTCTCTCTCTCTCTCTCTCTCTCTCTCTCTCTCTCTCTCTCTCTCTCTCTCTCTCTCTCTCTCTCTCTCTCTAACCATAGAACCAGAAAAAAAAGAATATTTTATTTATTTAATTCATTCTTCTTTTTATATAGTAATAGAAACTATTGCATAATTTACGCTTCATAAATGTCATTAAACATTAATGTTACTATTTGCAAATGAAATAAATAATTATGCTGTACAACATAAATAATGTATTTTTATATGCAGTCGTATAATGATTTGACAATCATAAATTATGTTATTAATTAATGTTGTTATAATCAGGCTATCAAAATTATTACTATAATGAAAAATGCACTTTTAGAAGACCTTAATTATTATTAACTTATATTCAATTTTTTTTCTGAAGTGTTTGAATCATATTTATGATTTTCTTTTTAAAGTTACGATGAGTGGCTATAAAAAAATGAACTGCTAGTAAGGTAGTTGAATCATAAAAGTCAATTGGGTGGTGTCAAAGTTTGCGTTTTAAAAAATATATATGCATTAAAATAACATTGACAGGTATATAGAAAACACTGTAATTTTTCAGCAATAAAAAAATAATGCATTTTTAGCAAATTCTTAACAATAGCTAATTTAAATTTATTTTTTTCAGCTTTTTATCAGCTTTTTTGGGATATATTTTAAGTTAAATTAGCTATTGTTAATAATTAACTAAATTGCATTATTTTAGCTGTTCATAATAGCTCAAAATTGTTTATCTCAAATAAGTTAAGATTCATAACTTAAGTATTAATGCACCATTTTTTTTTGAGTGTATTATTGTGCTTAGAAAACGAGAAAAAGTTGCTTTAGATTGAACAAAGTTAAGCTCTATTAGAGTATGCAATATATTTTCTTCACACAGGAACTAATTGGTATAAAAACACAGGTGACTAATATTGAATGACGATATGCAATATATATATATATAAGATTGCACAAGGTATATCAATGTTACTTGATGCACAACAATGCAATTGAAGTGACCTTGCTCCACGTCTTACACATTGTTAAACACCAACAATACCATACTATGATAACAATAACAATTCCCATAACCTCTAAATATTATATATTATTACGTCACAACAAATTATAACTAAGATAATGTATGTAATTTTTACTACTTTTGTCATTTAATATATGAAGAACAACAAATGTAATAAATATTATTATTTAACTTTCAGAATCATTTTACGTTTCGTTGCTTTTTCCTTCTTTTGTACGTTTTTTTTTTTTTTTTTTTTTAAATGTACTTTGACAAAAAAAAATTATAAGCTGGATTTATTATTATTTGTTTTTTTATGCATTTTTTTAAAAACATGTATACATATGTAAATATTTGGGGAATTACTGAATTAAATTTTGAATTACACATTTTTGAGCTTTTATTCCCATGAGAGGAAGACGCAATGTTCATTTCATATTTTTTCCATCCAGTTTTGCCACTTTTTTTTCCCCCACTTACAGTTGTTATTATTTACTTGCCATGTATTGGAATAAATGTCAGGTAGTTGACATTTGAATTTTTGAGTCAAAGATGCTATATTTGAATTCTCTCTCTCTCTCTCTCTCTCTCTCTCTCTCTCTCTCTCTCTCTCTCTCTCTGTTTCTCACTCTCTTATGAAAATTTTAGTATCAAATACTGTTAAAAATTCGATCACATAAACAATGATAAAATTAATGGTTATTTTTTAATAGATTTATCAAAATTTCATTATAACATACATTAAAAATAAACGTGCGCGATATAATTCAAAACTTTAATTACAATACAATTAAAATGATAATTACATTGAAATGCAGTTGTTAATATTTTTTACAGTATTATTTAATGACTTTATCATTATTATCTAAACACATTAAAAAAATGCAACAAGTGTGTTATATGCACGCATTAAAATCTCCTTGGAGATCTCAATGACTGTGCTTTATCTCGCTGACTCGAAAATTAAGTTTAAATTTTTTAACATGGTTGAAGTAAGTTATTTTAATCGAGAGAAAACCTATATAATCATGTTTGATAACGGTCATGAAGTGTAAACCAATGCGGGGGAAAAATGCAAAAATCTATATATATATAAAAAAAAATAATAATAATAAAAAAATAAAAAATAAAAAACTTCCCCTTGGCAATAAAGGACCGTCTGTTATGCAAAAATCTATACTGCAGTTAGAACGGAAAATTTGAAATCACGCATATCTCATCAACTTTGTTACCTTTTAAGGTAATAAATAAATGAGTTAAAAATGAACCCAAATTCAAGTTTTTTTTTTTTTTTTTTTTTATCAACTATGAATTTGAATGACAGTTATCTTATTTTTTTTTCATCATCTATACTCAAAAATTAGCTGTCTAGTTACTTACTTTGCATCCCTCGCATGTGAAGGCACCAAAATGAAATCCTGCCGCGGCCTCTCCGCATACTTTACATGTTTGATTCATCTGTAAAAAAAATAATAAACTTAGAATTAGTAACACAATAAATATTACCAAAGTGCATAGCAATCAATAATTTTTCTATTTTCTTAAATTTCAAATGTACAAAAAAAAAAATGTTTATTTAGTGTCTATATTTTGTAGACCAATTATTATGTAAAATTTTCATTCTCTTCGCCAAAAGAGATTGAATTCATTCTTCTGTTAAAGCCTTATTAGAACAATTCAAATTAATATGAAAACAAACAGTATTTCTTATATTCCAATTATTTTTTCTATCTAAAACATAAAAAAAATATAATTAAATTAAATATAATCTAAAACAATAAATTTTATTATAATTTATGGCTCTATATCTATAAAAAAATAATAAAATTGTTAACATTTTTATACAAAAATCTATATCATAGGTACCAAATTATTTTAAAATCATATAATTTTCTTTTAAAAAAAAAAAAAAAAAAAAAAAAAACTAGGTTAAAAAGTTTAAAAATCGTGTATATTTCGGAAAAAAAGAAAATTAATTTGAATAAATTACATTGTTATGATTTGACTTTTATTTATACGAGATATATAACCCGCCTCTTAATAGTTTAGACAACATAATATCAATCTTATAGTTTTAAAACTAAAAATAAATCTAAAACACTTTATTCTATATAATTATATGCACCATTGGAGCGATTCATAAAAATTAAAATTTAAACTGCGTTTCAATTTATCATAATATTTATATCGTATAGTTATTTATTATTTTAATTTATATCAGTTCAAAAGTTAAACATTGATTAAAATAGTGTCAGTTTAAGTAGTGTTGAAAAGAAGAAGGAAAAATATGCGCATGTTTTTTTTTTTTCTTTTTTATACTTATTTACTTCGTCGTTCAAGGCAAAAATGAATTATGTAATTTATACTAGATTGAATAATTGCTTTATAGTGTAGAGGTAAAAATGTTGCTATTTTGTATTAACATAAGTAATTATGCTAAACATCTTAACTATTAAGCTATGTAGTATAATCACTAGCAAATATAGCATAAATTATTATGATAGGCATAAATGTTGTTATATTGAGCTATAGCATAATTATTGCGCATATTTATTTTGTACGTGATATGTGAAAAAGTATTATAAGTATATGTTTACTTTATTTAAGATCTCAGTTTATAGGATGTCTGAATTCATATAAAAGTTGACGCCATAGGTGAGCACTAAATAGCATGGGTCAGTATGAGAAAATGAAAAATTTTGCCAGTTTAAAAATACTTATAGCAATATTTTTGAGAGCATTGATAGGTTGAATTAGGTTTTCGAGTATGCGAGAAAAATAGAAACAATAAAAATATTACCCGATTTTCCAAAGAAAACCAAAAATAACGTGTCATATATGTTGAGAAATGTTATTCATTGCTTCAGTATGGCGTCAAAGCGCACTTCTACGCTTTTTTATGAACACACAATTAATTATGCAACAGTAAAAATGTTTTTATGTTGTCTTTTTGTATGCGGTTCAGCGGTAGGGTCCTGTAGCAACGATTGCACTCTTTGATCTTATTATTTAATAAATACACGACTTATTTTAAAATAAATTTAAGGAATGCAAGGTAGTAATGTTCATCCTGCAGATCGAGTTTAAGTGGAAGTGAATATATATAAAAATATATAGTTTAAATGTAAAATACTGGAGTAACACGTCATAAACTCTCTCTCTCTCTCTCTCTCTCTCTCTCTCTCTCTCTAATTATCTCACGCGAGCATTATATTATAATAATAACCTTCATCTAAAAACCTTCAGGCAATATTATTAGTTCACATGCTTTTGTTTTTTTTTAAAAATATTTCATAGAAAAATAAGATTACATTTCAAATCTAAATAACCATGAACGTTATGTCTCAATTTAAAAATAGAACAATGCAAATTTTTTGACTGTTATTAAATAATGCATTAATTTGTTTATGTAAATATTTGTTTGTTTGTTTGTTTGTTTGTTTTTTGTTTGTTTGTTCAGTTAGTTAGTTAGTTAGTTAGTTAGTTAGTTAGTTAGTTAGTTAGTTAGTTAGTTAGTTAGTTAGTTAGTTACTTAGTTACTTAGTTACTTAGTTACTTAGTTAGTTAGTTAGTTAGTTAGTTAGTTAGTTAGTTAGTTAGTTAGTTAGTTAGTTAGTTAGTTAGTTAGTTAGTTAGTTAGTTAGTTAGTTAGTTAGTTAGTTATAGTTATAGTTATAGTTTTACATGCCGTATTTATTTTTTCTATGTTTAACATTTTACTAGATAGATAAAAATATTAAAAATAAATACGTAATAAATATGCATGCCTAATTTATAAACACTTATGCATAACAACATAATTTATGCTATAAAAGAGATTATTTTACAAAACTTTTCATGATACAATAATTATGTTTTACAGCATAATTATTTCATTAAATTTTATAAAAGCATTTTTTTAATAATAATTTTTCACTGTAATATAAAAAAGTAAAAATAAAATTACGTAGTATTTCCGTGTGCAGTAAAGAAAGAATTTATTGTTATTTTATTAACTGTGTATGAACTGTGTGTATTTATATATTTTAAAGTATGTAAGTCAGTAATACAATGCATGCATTCAAGAAAAATAATAATATTAAAAAGGGGGAAAAATATATTAAATTTTATTTGCTATAATTTTAATCATAAAAATACATTTATATTTTTTAATATGTATTTAATTAGACATTTCACAGAAATAAAAATATGGAAATAAAATAAAGAAATGGTTGTAAAATATAAAAAGTTTTAGTTAACTAATTAAAATACTAATCGACTCATTTATTGTTTTTGTTTTTTGATGAGTAAATCAAGTTTTCATGTTTCTCACGCCAAACAGGGTATAAATAAAAAATATATATATTTAAATTTTTTAACTAGAAACAAAGTAGAAAATGATATATATTTCTTGTTAAAATGTGGTTTACTCCTTAAATATCAACAATACAGACTAGTTTTCTATTAAATTATATAAAATTATATTCTTTATCGGAAAAAATAAAATTATTTTTAGATAAAGCACTATTTTTAATATATTAAGATGGTATTATCGACTTTATGGGAGTTAACACGAACGAGTGAAGGTATGTTAAATGCGTGAGAACTTACGATTGTTTTTTTACCGCCGACAACAGGAAAAATAAATAAAATTCAGGTCAATTTAAAGCATCATATATACTTATTAGTTATAGGAGGTAGGAGAAGATCATATAGGTAGTAGGAGGTAATCTAACAATTGTTTTCTATCTTATTATTCTTCCTGTTACTTTTTGTCTTTCTTCAAAATTACTATATCATGATAACATGAGGGGTTTTTCCTATGTATTGTTTTATATAAAAATTGTAACTTTTTTTTTACTGGATTTTATCTGTTTATTTTTCATTGTTGTTTACTAATATTTGTGAACATGTGAGTTTAATAATAAATACCTACTTTTCAAATTCAATTATAATGTTAAAATATAGGTAATAATTATTTAAGTTTTACCCCTATTTCTTCACTTTCTCAAATTCCATGTTTTATAAAATTTGAAATGACTAAAATTGATACGATTCCATTATAATACATAAATCGTTTTTAACAGCCTAAAAAAATCAATTGTTTTGGAAATTTTTATCAACATAGCCAAAGATTCATTAAAGCATTTATATGTACCCTATAGTAATTTTAGATCTGCTATAGTCTTAGAATTCCTATAAGACCATTAGATGACCTAACAATAATAAGAGCTTCGATTATAGTGTTAAATGAAAATATGACTAAAATTATGTAAATGAAATTGTATTGGAATTAATGAAAAAGAAAAGAAAAGTTGTTAAGTTTATTGAGCTATACATATTTTTGTAAATATATATGTCATATTTTTGATATAAATTTTGTAAGAAAGACCAGTATTCCTTTATTAAACTTGTATCTTATTTTACTCTCTCTCTCTCTCTCTCCCCTTAAAAATTACAAGTTAAAAAACACCGATATATAATTGATAATCACAATAATATTCAACACTAATTTATTCTAGTAAAACACTTCAACATACATTATTTATATCTATTAAAAAAAACGTGTTATACATAATTTTTATATATCACACTTTTCTACAACAAGAAAACATGATTTGAAAACATTTTTATTTATCTTATAAAATTATAGAGGCAACATTAAAAAAAAATGCTCAATTATTATCGTTCACTTTATTGATAATTGACTATTATTATCAATAAAATCCAGATCAAAACCTGTCATTAAATATTTATAATGATTTGTTTATAACAATAATTTGTATTATACTTTTTAGTTTAATAGTTCGCTTCTATATATTAATATTTCGATTAATAGTTTTACGTTAAAGATTTTATTTTTCGAGAACCATTTAACAACGTTGAAAATTGTTCAAGAATTAAAATTGAAAATGTAGAGCAAATTAAAGATCTCCAAAAACAGTTGTATTAATTTGATGGTATGGGTTTTTCTATTTTTAAAAATTATTTCAACTTAAATATAATATTAAAGCGTAAAAACACAATTATCATATTTATTATGTTGAAAACTATTATGAAGACCCCTTGATTTTCCATAAAAATTTTTAAAGGGAAAGGTTCTGCAATCTATTTCGTATTTTTTTATTATTATTGTTATTATTTTGCTCAAGAACAAAAACAGGGGAGCGGGTGAGCTAATCAAAAGACGACTAAGGGACCTTTTTTCTATCCTTCAACATTGTAGAACTATTTATTATTATTAATCAATTCTTGCTTTTTCTTTTCTCATAATACCGGATTCTTATACTTGAGCCGCGGCAATTAATAGTACTATTATTAATTAATTAATGAACGCAAAAACAGACAAAGTACCCTTTCCTATGCATTTGTTTTCTGCGTTAAGAAAATCATTTTTCCTCCCTTAACAAACTAACTTAACAGTAAACTAAACTCATTTTTTTTTCTTATTTTTTTTTCTGCTAAGTTTGTGAAATTATCTCTATTGCAGTCTCTTAATTAATATTACTATTTAATTATGGGTTTTGTATTCAGGTGGCTTGTATTTCAAAATCTAAAAAGAAAACTTCCAAACTTTATGATGCCATTTGAAAGTGAATAGTAACAGCTACCTATGATAAATTTTTTAGAACTCATGACTCATGAATGACCATCACATAAGAGAGAAAATAATTAATGAAATTAACATGGGCTCTTATGGGACTAAAATTTCAAAAAAACATAACTTAAAATCCGGTGACCTTCCAAAAAGTTTATATTTTTGAAGATACTCTGTATCACTGTAAGTACAAAATTTCAGATTTTTCTTTTATTACAACTTTTTAGTCAAATCCCGTATAGTACCTGATTTTCTGCCTTAAATACGGAATACATTGGCACACTCTTATAAATATATGTACATGCGTCTTAAATCAATAATTTTTAATCCTTCATTAACGGTAAGTGCTATTTGTAAATAAAATATTATCTGCATATAATTTTCATCTAGTAATTTATAATTATGATCAGAAAATATAGTTACATACGTAAAAGAAATATATATGTACTTGTCAACTATACGACTAATGACCTAGTTTTGACCTCTACTGGCAGTGTAGTTAATAATGTAAATTATCATATTTATACTTACAGTTTGTACAAAGTAAAAGAAGAAATCTATTTTAATTGCGTTTCTATGTGAATTATAATAATTATTATTGCAATTTATATGTAATCGATTATTGATTGATTATTTGCCTATAATCAATTGATATTAATTATATAGTTATTGAACATTGATATTTTATGATATAAGGAAATGTATAGATAGATATCGATCATATAAAGTGGAATTTATTATATGGGCATAATGTACACCCGTACAAAAATATACGTATAATAATTATGCTAGCATAAAGCGTAGATAAATAAATTTATGCTATTGTATTATGATTATAATGAGTAGCATAATAGTTATTCAGATGTTCACCATATTCAAAATAGCAACTTTTTTACTCTTATTGTACTCGAATTAGTCACTGTAGCATAAGTTACGTATATTTATATTTTTACTTTCATTATAAATTTATAATTTAATTTGATTGTTAATGGTGTTTCCAGTGTCTTTGCGTATGTTCAAAATTTCTATATTCTAGATTGTATTGCAATGTGACATCATATCATCATGGTAACTTTAATTTTATTATTATTTGTTTAAATATGAAAAAGGTAAATTCTGTATTCTATTTCGTGTGTAACTATTATGCTCTGTAAGTATAAGGAGTATATAATCACTATACAATATAGCATAACTTATGATGCATAAAATTTTTCTGCTTTGAGCTAGCGTAATTATTACGTATTTATTTTTCTACGTGCACATGTAAAACAACGATAATTTATACGATAAACTTAGTTTTTAACTTTAATTTATATAAATATATCAATAAAATTTCTGCATCAGATTTACATTTTTTAAACTTTCAAATAGATGTAGAAATTTTTGTAATTATATTTTAAAGTAACACTATTTTCACTTATGTTGCCTAAAATACTACATTTTTATACGGGTATTATCAGTCAAAAATTTTCTTTTGAGTGTATGTGTTTTTTTTTTTTTTTTTTTTTTTTAGCAATTAAGCACGTCTCCTTTTTACTTTTTTGACCTTCTTGCACTATTTTTCTCAAAAATAAGAAATTAATAATAAAAAAACAACTTATGTAATGCTATATAAAGAATAGAAAATAGACAATTAAATTAGTGGTCCTTACAGCCTATGATTATATTAAAATTTTAAATCATCATTATTCAAAAACTTTTTTTTTTTTTTTTTTTTTTTTTTTTTGAAAAGGCAAGATTTAGGTCTACCAAAATACAATTGTATGATTGAATATAGCGCTCTCACTCGTAAGTCTTATTACAAAAATCCAAGACAAAAACCTCCATACTAATAATCTTCTTTTGTCTCTAGGCCACACATTACAAACCCTGTTTCAATTTCTATATATATATATATATATATATATATATATATATATATACCGTGCAATATTTTTTACTCACTTTCCCGTAATGACTAATTTGTACCCATACATAGTTCAAACTTCCAAAACATTAATATTTTTTTTCTTAAGCTTAATAAATTTTTAATTCTTTATTAAACGTTCACGAAATTCATTATATAATTATATTTTTACTTAATTATTTTTTATTTTCAATGAAATAGTAATTAATAATAAAAAAATTGTAAGTAAAAACTTAAAGCATTAAATTTTAAAAAACTAAAGAAAAAAGATAATTAATTACTTTTATAAAAAAATATTAGCTTACTTTTTGGTAAATTGTTTTTAATGTGTTTTAATAATTAAAAAAAATAAAGAGTAAATTTTATGCTGTCATCATTTTGTGACCATTTTAAGGAGACAAGTTAGAAAGGTTGCAATCTAACTTATTTTACGAGGTTTATTATATTTAAAACCAAAAATGAATGCGCTGTCTTACAAAAATATATAGGTGGAAGTCAGTTTTACAAATATAATACGAAAAATACAAACATAGAATTTTATTGATACAACTAATAGTGCTGCTTTTTTTTTCTTTTCTTTTTTTTTAATCGAACATTTTTTGTTTCATGTTGATTGTTATTATTATTTTTTTAAATATTGCGTAATTTTGTTAATAATTTATGCGGTGATAAAATAAATCACATAATTTATATTGCATTTTTATATCAAGAATTTTTGTATTTAAGATTTGCATTTTTTTTCCGCCATAATATATTATATTATGTTATTGTGCTACACTTTAGTAAATTAGCTTTATAAGCTGCGAAAAAGAGGATGCATTTGAGTGAGATGAAAAGATTCATCAGTTGAGCCATATTTTTTTCAAAACAAGTATATTTTTTTATTAGTTTTTTTTTTTAGCTATTTATTTACGATCAGTTACTTTAAATCATTATCACTGATCTGTATTCTTAAAATAAGAAGTACGAGCAAAAGTGGAGAGAGAGAGAGAGAGAGAGAGAGAGAGAGAGAGAGAGAGAGAGAGAGAGAGAGAGAGAGAATTGGATATTTGCACCAGATTACTGTACTTTATTTAAATATATACACTGAAAAAACAGATATATACTGACAATACAATAGAATGACCTTAGAAGAGCCACTACGTTGTGAGTGCCAAATTTAATCTTATAAATTGATAACTGCAAAAAAAAAAGTAGCAATCCATATAGTACAAGGGAAAATTTAATACTAATGATAACTACAGGTGAAGAAGGTATTCAGGTAAAAAATGGTGTAAAAATTATAACTATAGGTAAAGTATCTATGCAGATATTACAAATATATATTTTATAATAATTATAACTACAGGTTAAGTAGCTATCCAGGTAGTACAAAGGTAAATCTTATAAAAATGATATCAGGTGAAATAGCTATCCAGGTAGTGTACCACTGGAAGTCAGTATTTAATATTTAACTGTGCAAATATATAGAAGCTAGATATATATTTTCTCTGTGTATATAGGATTTAAATTTGAAAAATGGGTGTGTCATTCTAGTTGACATATTTAAGTCTCCATAATATTAAAGCAAACTTACATACAATAGTATTTATGTGACTTAAACATTCGCAACTGTATTACATATAACATTTTTATCTACTGTGTAATATCAAAATACCAGGAAAGTATAGAGTTAGCTTACTGTGCTCTGTATATAAGATGTTACCGAGTTTTAGAGTCGTTCACATCTGTAATATAATCGTTTAGCTTAGTATGAAAGTGCTATAGTAACTTATATAAAAATTGTGATAGTATTTTTTCCCATATGATATAATTAATAAAGAAAATCCATTAAACAAATGTAGAGAAAGAGACAGGACCAACCAACCAATTCCAACCAATTTCTTTAAGAAAATAGCCAAAAACTAAGTTTATATCCTATGCTGAGCAATGTTGTTTAGTACTTCAGTATGGCCTCCAAGCGCATTAAATATGATGCCATGAGGATCAATACATACAAAAATGTATCAGCGAAGATAATAAAATTGTACCCTATAGGAAGACGATTAAAAAATGATGGTGAAATTTTTTATTATTATTTTATTCCCCATAAAGACACAGTTCTTATTCTCCCTTAGTTATAGTGGTCACAGGTCCTGAAATAGGTATAGTTGCTAACATGGACTTTTAATTAAACTAAAAAGGTGCTGGGTAAACTTTTATATTTTATATATACAAGCTTTCAAACTACAATTCCTATATTATATAATTGCTGTAGCTTTTAACATTTTAAATATGTAATACTTGCACAAATATTCCAGACTGATTCCTTCTGCAAAAGATGCATTTTTTTCTATTGTTATTTTATTTTATTTTCTTGTTAAAAGTAGTTCTATACTTTTCTTTTTACTATCTCTTAATTTTAAATTTTGTTATAAATTATAAAGAGACAACAATTTTTTCTTTTTTAAATTTTCTTAATCTATTTATTAACACATTTAATTCCAGTAAAACGATGTTAAAGAATGTTATAAATAAATATTTTAAATATAAAATCTGAATAAATATATCATTGATGACTTAACATTAATTTAAACAGAAGTATGGTCAACATTTTTTTTTTAATATAAAACGACTTTTTGATAAAATTTATAAAAGTAATAAATAGTTTTAGATTTCACATTAATTCAAGAAGAAGAAGAAGAAATATGTTTAAGAGATGATGCACTTGATTTTATTATGCATTTTATGGAAGTTATAGAGTGAACGTGACAGTGAGAGAGAGAGAGAGAGAGAGAGAGAGATGAAACTTTAAGATAAAACTGTCTTCAGGAAGCTAGCTTACTGACTTAAATAATATAAGAAAATATTTCTATCTGTCAATCATTTCTAATCATATTAACATAATTATATCAAAGCGTCTATATAGGAAATATTTGTTACATTTTCCGTTTTCTCTTATATATACTGTTGTTAATTCTATATAATTTCCTTATAAAATAATTTATGATTATAATTGTAAAAGGTGCATTAATACATTTATTCATTAAAACTTTATACAGGAAAATAAATATTCCCATATTTAAAATAATGTTTTTTTAACAATTTACTTCGCAAAGTTACAACAAAGCAATAATGTATATTTGCTCATAAAAATATAGGGTATATGCGCATGACGTCATACTTAATGTGATTAGATGCTATAGGGTGGTTTCATTCATGTTAAAGTTGACGTCATAAGTGAGTACTAAATAACATTGGACGGTATAGGAAAATGGCACATTTTGCTAGTTTAAAAATACTTTGCAATTTTTTTGAGAGCATTGATGCTGTTAACAGGTTGAATTCGTACCTCAAGTATGCAAGTAAAATAATAATGACCAAAAAGTAGCTAATTTACCAAAGAAAATAGCTAAAAACTACGTTTGTCCTATCCTGAGCAATGTTATTCATTGCTCAAGAAGAGCATCAAAAAGCACTCAGAATGACGTCATGCGTACACATCCTATAACGAAGCAATGATGGCTCAGCATAGAAAAAACGAGATTTTTGGCTATTTTCTTTGGAAAAATAGTTAATTTTTTCGTTATCATTATTTTTCTAGCATATTTGAAAACCTAATTCAATCTTTTAACAGTATCAAGCTTTCAAAAATATTGATACTGGTAAAATTGGTCATTTTTCTATTTCAGCTCATATTATTTAATGCTGACATATGGCGTCGATTTTTATATGGATGCAACCACCCTATAAATATTAAATGAAAATTTATTAAAATTAAAACTCAAACTGAATTAGAATTCAGATAAAAAAAAATTACTGTACATTAAAAAAGACTTCTATATATATATAAAACTAGTATTAATACTATAAACACAAAATAAAAACAGTAAAAAAATTAAGATATAAAAAAAAGAGAACCCCATCAATCATATACACGATATAGAAGGTCTAATAATTCTATAATCATATAAGACATGTATAGACAAAATAATAGAAATCTATATAATTAATAACGTTATAAATTCGATTAATCGTTAAGTTTTGACTATATTAACCTACTATACGACATTCCATCATGTATTTAAAAAGCAATGATATAATCGGCTTATATTTATAATAAGATAGGTCAGTAGTTTGTAGGTATTCTCTATAACGACTTTTTATCTTAACAATATTAATTTTAAATTTTATAAAAATAGACTCTTTGTTTTTTATCAAATTGTTTCATCTATTTTTAATAAGACGTATTATTGACTTTAAGATTAATACTTTTAGATAACATTTTCTTTATTATTAAATAAATTTATATATATCTTCACCTGTCAATTTTTATTTTTAAAGATGATCTTGTATTACACATCAATTATTATATATTTAATATATTAATTAAAATTTTATTTTATATATTATTAAATCGTGATTTAGTAAAATTGATTTTTTAGAAATGATAGGAAAATACTTTTATTCTGTAAATGGTTTGATCAAGTTTTTCTTTTTCTTAACATATAAAGACAATAATTATATTTACGATAATTGTGAACTAAATAATTTTTATTATAATATATTATACCATTTTGTTTATTTATTTACTGTAAGCTTATAGCTGTAAAATAAAGGAGATTTAAAGTTCAATTTTTCGAGATTTTGATCGTTTTTTGCTACCAAATTTGGTATTTTTAAAACTTATGTAAGAAACCCCTCATAAATAAATGAATCAATGCACGAATTAATCAATCAATCAGTATAGTAAGCTATTTTAACTGCAGGTAATTTGATTTCAAAGGTAATAAATAATAATAAAAAAAAAAAGAAAAATTCATAAATTGGGCCTATATACTGTTCACATATTATGTTCCTTAACCCTTCTTACATGCGTTTCATAGTCACATCTTCTTATTTATCAATGAGTTTTTTTTTTTTTTTTTTTTTTTTTTTTTTTTTTTTTTTTTTTTTTTTTTTTTTGCTATAGGAGCCTTTTTTTAAATAACATCATGTTGCTAAGGTTTTAGCAAGCAAGTACTGGATAAACAGGTCATTCACCTTCTATACATACATAATACTGTTTATAGTAAATAAAATACCATATACTCTCACAATAATATAAAAATAAATTATTATAAAATAAATAAATCATTGAAGCATTAAAATGACATAAAATCTAACTCTATATATAACAGAAAGTAGATTACTTTTGATTTCCCAATATCTAAGTACAAGTGACAATTTTCCTTTTTTTTTTTCCCACGCAAGTATAAACATTTTCGCTCGCTTTGCATCACTTTCCATTTTAACTTCTCGTAAAAATATACAGTTTACAGTATACATTTTTTTAATATACTAAAAAAAAATATATATAATATAAAAAAATTGATATGCTTTCTTTTACGCATGTATGCATGTAAAAATATAAAATGATAAATGAAGTGTGGCAAAAATAAGTGAAATTATTTTAAATAATATTTTTGTGGTTTTAGTATAAAAATAATATATCAACTACAATTTTTTATTACTTAAATGTTTTAATAATTTTTGTTATGTGAAATTTTTTTAAAAGTGCAAAAAATTTATGGTTCCTTGTTTACATTATTTCCGCTTTTAAATTTCTATTTTTTTTCTTCAAAATATTGCTTTTTTTTTTTTTTTTTTTTTTTTTTAAAGGCTTCTGTATTTTTGTTTAAGTACGTTAATAAAGGATACATTTTTTTATATGCATATCCAAGAAATAACTAATTTTACTTTTTAATACATTATATAGGGTGACTGCATTCATATTCGATGCCATAAGAGAGCACTAAATAACATAGGCTGGTATGGGAAAATGACACATTTTGCCAGTTTAAAAATATTTATTTTTTATTTATTTTATTTATTTATTATTATTATTATTATTATTTTTTTTTTTTTGAAGCATTGATGCTGTTAGCAGGTTGAGTTAGGATTTCCAGTATACGAGAATTATAAGAACAATAAATAACTTTTTTAAGTAAATAATAATAATAAAAAAAAATTGTCCTATGATGAGCAATATGTTATTCATTGCTCCATATGGCGTTGAAACGCATCCAGTATGACGTCATGCGCTTACACCCTATATAGTGGTATAATACAGAAATAAATTACGAAATTATATACAGAATATAAATATCGTGTAAACATGGCTTTAACATTTCACCGTGTAAAGAGACCTTTAAAATATAAAAGAAATTTCAATAACAAATTTATGGACAGATATAAATTCACATTAGTAAAATCTTCAATTTAAATTCCAGCATATTCAAATTTCCAATTATCATAATTTGATTGAACAATGACTTAAAAAAACAAAACAAGAACATTAAAATAATTCTTAGAAACTAACGTTAATATATTTATGACATATATAAATATAAATGACAAAAAAATAATAATATTTCATCAATAATAACTATTTTTTTTTATTACTCTAAAAAGAAATTTTATTATTGTTAAAAATAATAATAAAAAAATAAGCAATTAAATAAAAATATTAACCTAAATAAAACATTTTTACAAATACAATATTTTGACTGCAATATAATATATAAAAAAGTAACCCATATTATTGAAAGGTTAATTTCATTTTTTTTTTTTATATATATAGATATTTTTCATACTTATATTGAAATTATATCGCTTTAGGCTAAATATTTTTTTTTGTGTCTATATGATTTTTTTTTTAGCTCCGTTAATTTAAAATTTCTACTTTTTTTTTATAGTCATATAGTTAGGATGGGTAAGACCTTATAACCTCAGAGAGAGGCTGTATTGAGGACTATATGTTGAGAGAGAGAGAGAAGAGAGAGAGAGAGAGGATACCGTTACTATTATATATGAAGATGCTCACATATATAAAAGAGAACCATATGATACGTTGATTTTTTTTTTTGACCTCATGTACCACTATAAAGAAGAAGATTTCATTTAAAAAAAACACCTCTCTCTCTCTCTCTCTCTCTCTCTTATATGAACATCATATAGCGTCATCAAAAAACATTTATATAAAACCTTTCCATTTTTTTTAACATGATAACTTAAAAAAAATGTCATTTCCCGTAAGAAAGGTAAATATATTAATCTAATTCTTATATATTCTTTTCTGTAAATACATGAAATGTAAATTATTTTTACACTGTGAAAATTATTAGTGACAATGCTATATTTTGGTTAAATCATGACCATAAAGTATTTGCTACGGTATGCTAGTATATGAAGATGATTTTTATATTAATAATAACTACAGGTGAAATATTTATTCAGGTAATGCACCATCTATTTATTTGCAACGATAAAAAAAATCTCTCACTGTTCAATAATTTATTATTATTATTATACTGTTTTGAAATCATTAGTAGTAGAGGGTGTATGCGCATGACGTCATACTGAATGCACTTTGATGTCATACTGGAGCAAATGAATAACATTGCTCAGCATAGGACAAATCATTTTTCTTTTTCGCTATTTTCTTTGAAAAATTAGTAACGGTTTTTAATAGGATTATTTCTCTCACATACTTGAAAACCAAATTCAACCACCATTAATGCTCTTAAAAATATTGCTAAGTATTTTTTAAACTGGCAAAATGTGTCATTTTTTTCATACCAATAATTCATGTTATTTAGAACTCACATATGGCATCAACTTTTAAATATAATATGAATGCAACCACCCTATATAGTATAGTAAAAAAAATTACCAAAAAATTAATAACGAGGGAAATTCTTAATTTTTTAAGCTATTCCTGATTTTTTTGTTAAGGCAATTGGAGATCTCAGTACTTTGTATAGTATACCTCAATTTTCATCGTTCAGTTTTTGTATCATGTTTTAATTGTATAATAATTAGTGCAGGATATTATTACTTTTAATAGATGGTATATAGAAAATAAATGTGCCATTTCTAAAAACAAAAAAATTGTAATGACATTTTTCCTTGTTAATGTCAAAATTAATGAAAGTTTGACGGAAATCCTATATAATATTATAAGAAGAAATTTTTAAAAAGAAGAAGAAAAAAAAATTATCAAATTAAATTTGTTACAGTTTTTGAAGATATTTGTTTTTATTTAGAAAAACCACATTAGTTAGCGTGATTGATTACAGCGCATTCTTGTGGTCTCTCCTTCTCTCTCGCTCGTCTCTCTGTCTCTCTTCTCTCGCACACACACACACAAACTGTATTACGACGCATTTTTAATCACTTTACCACTTATGTAGTATTCAATTAAAAAGTATCATATACACGAACAAAAATACGTAATTATTATGCTATACTTATTTTTAGCAATATTTATTCATAGCATAATTTATGCTATATAATTATTTATGATATTCTAAATCTTAATAGTTATGCTATTTGGAATAAATTACATATTTTATTTTATCCATATACCAGAATAATTATTGTATACAATAGTTTTATTGGATTGTTTTTATTAAAACGACAAAATAAGCTTAAAAATATTACAAAAAAAAAAAAAAAAAGAAAAGAAAGAAAGAAAGAAAGACGCAAAAAATTATTTCGAGCAAATAAAATAACAGTTTAAATAAACATTGAAATATCGTAATTATAATTTCTGTTAAAAAGAAAAAGAAAAAAAGAGCTACAAAAACGTTAACTTGATTCAAACTTTAAAAAAATACATATAATTCAATCATTTTGTTACATTTCCACATTTTATAGGGTTAAAAAAAAAACTGATTTAAAAATGCAAAATTAATTATTTCATTGTTGTATTACGACTTTCATAAAGACAAATCTAACGCATTTTTTTCATTAATCTATTTATTATTATTTTTTAAAGGTTGTATATTTTATATTAATTTAAAAATATATTATTTAAACGAGCACATTATGAAACTATCATTTTATTAATACAGTATGACAGTTGATTTTTATCGCCGTTTTTCCTATAAACTTAAAAAAAAAACTTAAAAAAAAATCTAATTTAATTAAAAATAAATGAATAAATAAAATACTATACAAAAAAAAATAGATCTATCTTATATAATAAAAAAAAATGCTCTAGAACCTAAATATTCAAAACGTTAACAAGATATATAGGAACTAGATTTAAAATACGATAGAGTTCATTAAAAAAAATTTCAACCGACAATATTTTTTTTTCCATGCTCTTCATAATACTTGAATAAAAAAGTAAAGAAAAAAATATGCGAACCACTTTAAAGAACCAAATGTTATGACTTTAATAGTTTTTTCTCTTTGAATGTTTCACACACCGTTAATATTATTAATGTATTGAATGATTTTAAATGTCATAGCAGCATCTTTATATAATATGGACCACACCTTTGATAAAAAAAAATGTGTCACCTAATATAAATGACGTTGAGTCTATTGTTAAAGTGTATGTAATTTTTCAACCTAGCTCTAGAGTGGATACTTTTTTTTTATCATCTTTAAAAAAAAAAAAAAAAAAAAAAAAAAAAAAAAAAAGATAAAAAAAGTGTGTTTAACATAAGCGGTAAATATTTGTCAATTTAATGAACTGTATGACATGTTAACCCCTTCAAAAAATATAAACTTTTTTTTTTTTTTTTTTTTTTTTTTTTAAATAATTTTTTATAATTTTTATACCTGGAATCATATCTTTACGTTATTCTTATTATGATTGACAAAATTTCTACTTTATAATTACTATTTCTGTTATAATTTTTTGTTGTTTAAAAAAAAAGAAGAAAGAAATAAATGATATAATTATAGATAAATAAAAAAAGAAAAAATAATTAGTTCAGAGCATTTCTGTGGTATTTATAATGAAATTATTAACTATATTATATATAATAAAGGTCACAGATTTTTGAAACTAAAGCATGTAGCATGGTGTTCGTAAATTTGTGAAGTGAATACAATATGTAATTAAAAAAAACTCCATATACGTATCTTCTTAAACTCGATATAATATATAATAATTGATTAAAATTGGTGTAAATAAGTATTAATGAAATTAATTTTTAATGGCTATGAACTAGAGCTGTAAAAAACTCGAAATATTTTTAACCCGGGCTGAAATTTTTTAGCCCGGTTTGACTCGAAACCCGGGTTTAGCTTGAAATCGAGCTTAAACTCGAAAAACGAGCCAAAGCTCGGAAAGCTCGATAATTGAGCCAAAGTTTAAAAACGAGTTTTCGAGCCTATGAAGCAAAAAGCTCGATTTTCATTATGAAAAAATTGTTTTTTGGATGATAAAAGTCATAAATAAAATAAAATAATTTTTAAAAATATTTTAAACAACTTATTTTGCATGATAGAATACTAAAAACACCATTTTAAACAAAAATTACAAACTTTTTTCTTTTCTTTCTTCAAAAAATTTTCTTTAGCTCGATTTATTTTCAAAAGCTCGTTTTTTTTACGAGTTATTCACGAGCTCAACTCGAAAAAGCTCGTTTTCGAGCTAAAAGCTCGAAACCCGGGTTGACCATTTTCAAAAAAACGAGCACCCGAAGATTTTGACCCGGGCGGGTGCTCGACCCGGTTTAAATTTACAGCTCTACTATGAACAGTTTAGTGTTAAATAGCTACAACTCGATAAAACTTTTTTTAAATGTATAATTTTAAATATTGATTTGTATTCAGTTTCCGGTATATCAAAAATATTTACACTGCAATTTATATAGAATTTATGTATAGAAATAAACCGGTTTCACTTACTTTTTTTTGTGTATGTCTTATAATTTTTTTCAGTATAGAATTTAACTTAAATAATTAAAAAAAAATAATAATAAAAAAAAAAGGAGTGAAATTGAAATAATGAAAACATTAATAAATTATTAGCATCACTTTCTTTAACTGGGAAAAAAGAAAAGGAAAAAAAAAAATTAAAAACATGCATTTAAATCCGCCTGGGTTACATTTTTGAATTATTTTCAATTTTTTCTATATACAGAAAAAAGTCGATATATACACTTCAGAATTCTCTCTCTCTCTCTCTCTCTCTCTCTCTCTCTCTCTCTCTCTCTCTCTCTCTCTCTCTCTCAAGATTCTTTTCCTGTGCAACCGAATGACATCTGTATCTTATTGTATTCCTTATATACAAAGATAAAATCTGACTTTACAAAAAAAAAGTACATTTTTTTAGTGATCCCTACTTTTACGTGTATATATATTATATAAAGAGAGAGGGAGAAAGAGAAAAAAAAATATTTAAAAAAGATTCGATGTATAGACATACAAGAAAAATTTTATTTGTCAAAAATCATTGAAGTGGATAAGAAATAGTAAAACATCGAATTCATACCGCCGTTTTTTTTATATACACTATATACTATAGGATGACACTTATAAGAAAAATAATAATAAAAAAGTATCAGTTTTATTATAAAAGAATTATTTAAAATTGTCAATATTCCGATATTATTTTATTGAAAAATGATCATGTGTCAAAATTGATTTTATTAAATTGATAAAAAAAATATTTATACTTTTTTTTCTCTTCACAAGAGGGGGGTTACAGATACTTTATGATCCTATTGAAATGTTTTTTTGATGTACTTAAACTTGTCAGACCAATTTTTTTTTGTATATATATTTTATAAATATGTAATGAAAAATGTTTTTATGTAACTTGTAGACGTATAAATTTGCATATTAAATAAAAAATCAAAATACGTTAAGAAAAAAATTAATGATCTAAAAAATAAAAAATAAAAAAATAAAGTTGAATAATAAAATATCACTTTTTCATTTCAGATAGATTGATTTCTTTTCATAAAACATATTTTCAAAAGACTGAACGCATATAAATGTTTTTAAAAATATTGGCTAACCGTACATTTGAATGTTTCTCTTCTTTTTTTATTGAAATTACTTTTTTTTTTCTTTTTTTTTTGCCACATCATTTAATAAATGACATTTTATAATAATTTTTCATCCAATTTTATAGAGTAATGACTTTTTTATTTATATAGTTTATTTGAAGAGATTTCAACGATGGGTTTTAATGAAATGATAAATATAATTATTAACTTACTTCCTATATATGATCTATGTAAGATAAAAAATTCGGTACATAATTCAAAATTTTAGGAGTTTTGCCATACAAATTTTACTTTGTTAAACCATCTGTTATTATTTATAATTGATGCATATTGAATAATTTGATATTAATTTTTTTTTACTGTGATACTTTTTGCAGTACTTTTGGAATTGTTCTATATAATGTTGATTATTTAAATTTTATTATAACAACAATAAAAATTAAAAATACTCATTTGGTATTAGAAATGCTGCATTAATAAGATGTTAATTAAATATAATAATAATCAAACTGAAAAAAAAATCTGAAGTATTTGACGATTTTTTGGGGTAACAATTTCCCAATGAGACAGTGCATTTTTAGCTAACAAATGCTTGAAAAAAAATTTAACCTGAAAATAAACGGACCCAAAATATTTATAAAATGAACTCTTTTTGGTAACTTTTTTTTTTTTTTTTTTGCACATTTTCAAATCTTAAATATTGTTAGATAATTAGATATTTTATGTTTATTTAGTTTAAAATAATAATATGACTAAAAAAAGTATCAGAAAAGAAAAGGAAAGAAATTTTTATAAAACGTATAATCCTATATGTACAGTACGTGCAGATTCTCTATAACTTACAGTAATTTATAAATAACTAATAATCAAAATTAGCATACTAAAAGTATAGTAATAATTTCTATTAATAAATTAACATAATATATGCAAATAAAATAACAACAAAACAATGATGACACTTTGACATAACTATACAGTATACATAATAATAGAAAACACAGTTATTGGTTGAAGTGAATAAAAAAATATACATATATATAAAAAATGCAGTTTATGATGCGGTTTTTGTTGATTATATTTCTTATATAGGGATCGGCACATCTTTTCTTTATATATATATGTATACATATATTGTTTCAAGTTTCCGGTTTTCACCCATAACATTATTGATGCACTTTAATGTATTATCATGTTGTATGTATACTTACTGCATTACCCTACTTTGCATAAGCTATTATAACAATGTACTGTTTATATATATATATATATATATATATATATATATATATATATATATATATATATATAGCCGCGCATATGCATTTGACGGTGATGTACTGTAATTGTGTGAGAGAGAAAGAGAGAGAGAGAGAGAGAGAGAGAGAGAGAGAGAGAGAGAGAGAGAGAGAGAGAGAGAGAGAGAGAGAATACATATACGATGTTTTATGTTTATGCATGACTTGTGATTTTTCTTTTCAATTATCTCTATTTGCAATATATTTTTTTATAATGCATTATTTCTAAATAATATGAATATACATCTATAAACAATTGTTTTCTATATTATATTGACTTTCTCGGTATAGTGTTTATATTATTTAAGTCAACTGCAACATTTTTAATCAATTATTATGCATAAAATAAAAATAGGACAAATCATTGCATTTTTTAAAAATATATTTCAATTTTATGTACGTCATGCACACATTTCTTTGATATATCAAAGTTTTTAAAGATAAAAATAATAAGAGATAATTTTTGTAAATTATATTCAAACAATTTTAGGTCATATTTAAGTATATTGAATTTTCTGTGAAGAAAAAAAAAGTGCATAATTTTATAAATTAGCTTTGGTTTTAACGTGAAACATACATTGTCCGTTCAATTGTTTTGTATACGCTAAAAAGTGAAGCTGTATAATTTTGAATAATTTAAATATTAACGAAAAGTAAAAAGTATAACATCTTATAGTTAATTTCTTACTTTCATCAATACTTATATACATAAAGAACGTAATTTATGCTGCATTGTTGTACTGTATAGCGCCTATATGTTAGCAAACAATTTAGAGTATACATGTTATTATAGCATAAATATTGCTAAATTTGAACATCATAAATAATTATGTTATAAAAAAAACTTTGTGAGACATATATACAATATAGCATAAATTATGAATGATGTGCAATGAACAAGTATTGCTAAAAATAAGCTGGCATAAATATTACGTATTTATTTCTGTCCGTGTTAACAGCATAATTATTTATTAAAAATTTATGCCATATGACCTATAATAATTCTTCACTATAGTATAGGGTGTATATGCATGACTGAATGCGCTTCGATGCCATCATACTTGAGCAATAAAAAATTTGCTCTGAATAGTAAAAAAAAAAAAAAAAAAAAAAAACTAGTTTTTTTGGCTGTTTTCTTTGGGAAATTATTTAATTTTTTAGCTATCATTATTTTTCTTGCATACTTGAAATTCAACCTGTTAGCAGTAATGCTCTCAAAAATATTGCTAAATATTTTTAAACTGGCAAAATGTGTCATTTTCTCATACTGGCCCATGTTATTTATAGTGCTCACATATACCGTCGACTTTTATATGAATTTTCTCCGCGTTTAATATTATTATTACTTTTTGTTTTTATTATCATTTAAAAATGACTAAAAGTTTCATGTACAGTTTTAATTGTTAAGAAGGATGTTTTGAAGCTCACATGTAATATTTTCTATTGACTGAAAATATTAACACGTTCTTTCTCTTCAGCTGTTTCTCAACCTAATTTACCTTACACATATGCAAATATTTAATCAATTTTGTCCATATAATATACTTTTCTCAACGTCCTTGTAAATATAGACTAAATAATTTAAAAGTATTGTTTTAAAATATTCCATGCAAATGAAACTTCGAGAAATTTTAAAATTTTAGTAAAAAAAAGACGGTACTACGCTTATATTGAACTAACGTATTAAAGGCAGAAAAATCAGATTGTATACACACAGTGATACTTATAAATATGAAAACTGTAAATATACATATAAAAAAAAGGCGCAAAATGCAAAAATTTGATGTTCATTTTTTTTTTTAAATTTTAAACCCACATTAGCTCCTCAATTTGTTGTTGTTGTTGTCCTTTCTTATCTACCGAGTTAAGCCACGGTTTAGGCCACGATCTCTAAAAATTTTTAATCACATATGTTATAAATATAGTATAATAATGCATACTTTCAAATGACTTCAAAAAGTATAGGTGGTAAACTTTTAAAATACCGAGATATACTGAGCCTTCTATAGGTATACTGTACCACCTTCAATTTTGCAAAAAAAAAAAAAAAAAAAAAAACTAACGCTATAGCATACTTTTAGCAGTATTTATATAACAACGCAACATAATTTAGTACAGAGCGTCATATTATGTGGCATAAACATGGAAAACAGCATAAATATTGTTGCCTTTTTTCAAATAATATAAAATATAGTATTTTTTATCAGTGCTATAAATTATATTGATTTTACTTTCCATTCCGATGAAAAATTGTTTTTAATCAAGTTGGTTAATGTTGATAGGCAATTCAAAGTTTTTTTTTTTATTTTAATAAATAGTCATTTGGAAATGCATAAATAAGTAATTATTCTATGGTACCTTTAAAAAAATGAAACTCATAAAATTAGTGCCTGTACAAAGGTAAATAAAAAGTTCAATAATTTTGTAAACTTATTTCAAATTTTTATTAAATAAAAAAGAAAACATATTTTAAAGTATACGTATTTAATTTTTAACTTTCTTCCTATATGAAATAGAAATAGTGAGAATAAGTCATTAATGTTTTGATAAATATGGTTTGTAGTTTGAGGTCAGTGAACTGCAAATAATGACGTCATTATTTGACATTTTACTCGCACCTTTAAGACGTTGCAATTTTTTATGTGATATTTTTCTAAATAATCCGTTTTTAATTATAAACAAATTTCAAAATTCACACCAGTTTTTATAATTTCAGTATTTTACATTATTTAATCGCAGAGATTCTATTTTTTGTTTCATCGTCTTCTAAAACATATAAAATTATTTGACTGTATATTTATATTTTTTAAATCATTTATACTGAAAATTTGCTGTAAATTATATGACAATAAATTTAATACTAAATGTTTTTTCTTTTCTTTTTCTTCCCCACAAATAATTATGACGATTATTTAATTAATTTTATTTGCATACTGTCCATTTTTCAAACCTCAGTAATATATATATATATATAATTTTGCACACCTGAATCATTTGCGTGCTTTACAGTATATAGTTCATATTTAATCGCGTAATTTTGCAGTCCATTTTATTATTATTAATAACATAATATGGATGGAAAAAATAAAAGTTTCAAATTGTGCTTTACAACATAAATATCTAAAACACAGTATTTTGTTTTTGGACTACTTTTCTAAATTTTGTATAAAATATAGTGAACTTGCAATGAAGCGTCATACTGATGAAAAGTAACTTTGCTATACAAAAATAATTAAATTTTTAGTCTTTTTCACAGCAACAATAAAACAAAATCAAGAAAAGATTTCCAACTTGGGAGTAACAGAAGTTCTAGAATTGTTAAAATTACTTATAAAAATATATAGAAAAAAACTGAAGTAGAAATCCATATTTTAAATAAAAAAAAAAGTAGAAAATAATAATTAGAGAAAAAAAAAATGCATACTCACACTGTTTTTTTCAAAGTATACATAGTTAAAAAAAAAATAAACATAAAAAAATAATACTATTGTTTTAAAAACCTCATAAATTATTATTGTAAATTTCTAAGAAAAAACATCAACATAAATAAAGTGATTGAAATTTTCATAGAATATTACTGCATAATACTGTATATATGAAGTATAAATTATACAGAATGCGTGTTTGTTTTGTGTCTTGAAATGGTGATGCTCTCAATTTATATTTACTTTGTATAGATCTGTGACCTGGCTTTATGTCTCTTTGTTAATTAATTCTGTCACTATATAGTGCGTGTATAGGTATAAACTATATTGGAATAAATCGAATATAACATTTACGCAAACGTTGTGATATAGTGTACAAATAAATTAATAATGTTTATAAAAAAATATAATAGTATATGCAGAAACGATAAAAACTTGAAACTGGGGGGTATTATAATTAATTTTTCTCCTCGATGGAAAATTAAGGGTATATATTCCTAAATTTAATTAAGAACTGAAATCAAAGGTGGCGTAAAATTACTCTAAAATAAATATTTTTAAAGTGCTATATGTAGTGTTATGTTATAATTAATATATTAATTAAGAATAAACCTTTTTAATTTAATATAAGATATACAAAGCTATTAGATTACCATCAAACTATACGGAAAGCTTAAATTACGTAATTTATGCTGCAGCATATACATGTATACATGTATTTTTGTCATTATAGCATAAATGATACTAAATTAGAACAACAAAAATAATTATGCTTTACAACGTTATGCTTTGGAACGTATAGTTATTGTGCAGTATAACATATATTATGCTGTATTGAACAAATTATGCTGAAAAGGAGCTATAGCATAATTATTACGTATTTTTGTCCGCTGTATAATATACGTATTCGATAATAATACAATGCATTTGGAGAGTTTAATGAATGCAATGCTACAATGCATGTAGAAGAAAATCTAGTAAAAATTTAATGTACTGCCTTGTGGGGCTACACAGTTTTGGTTTCATTACGAAAACTTTAGTAACTCAATGCGATACATATGAATACATGTTTATTCCATTAGGAAATAAAATACAATTTTATTTATACCTTGGCAATATTGCATCGTAATATTTTAATATGACATATTCACACGTTGCAATATTATTGTACCATTCAATAAATTTTGAATGTCATTTTAAATATAACATGCTATCAAATTGACTTCCCATTGAATATATTGAACATTGCAAAAAATGACTAAAGAAATTGAAATTCTTTTGGTTATATTTGAAATTTATTGACTTTTTTTTTTTACATAAAAATACAGTATCTGGCATTGTGCGTAAATGAGATTCCATTCTATTAACAATTATATATCTTAAATGTTTAAAAACTACAATCAGAACATAAGGCTCTAAATATATAGCGATAATATATTAATTTTTAATTACCTTTAACGCTCTTAAACTAAAAAAAATATTTCCATATACAATCGGTATGCAAAATCAATGTACATACCAATGTGTTATAAAATTTTACCCTATTGTCTGTATGTAGACTTCAATTACGCTCCTTATAAAGACATGGCATTGCCATAAGGCAATACAGTAAAAATTTATATCACAGTATATAAGATAATATGCTTATAAGATAATAAATAATTAATTGTTAACTTATATTTCACAAAACAAAATCATAAAAAAACACGGTTTAATATTTGAAATGTATACTAAAAATGGACCTCTTGCAATGAAATGTTTTTAATTGTTGTAAAGTCAAGAAATATAAGAAATGCATTAAAAATATTCCAATTAAGGGCTGTAAGCTGCAACCTGTAGTTAAACCTTAGTTATCTTTTTTTTAATTGTTGCAACAATCAAAATAACAACTTAACTACGGTTTAACTAGTTAGTTAGCGTCGCAGCTTACGGGGGTTAGTTTAAATAGTTCGTGCAAGTGGTCCATTTGCTTACATCTGCATTCAATGAAATTTATAATAAATTGAAACATGACTTAAAATAAAATTTTGATTTATGCTTTGAACTATATTATATAATACATACATTGAAAAATGTGCTTCCGCATGATATATGGTATGTATGTGCATATTATATTATATACTATGCAATTTAATTTCAAGTATGTACATATCTTTTGGTATCGCCTTTTTAATTAATCAATTTTATTTCGTGAAATAATTTAAATTTAAATTACGTCATAGAATTTAAATTAAATTATATATAATTATGCATGTTAAATGCAATTGAAAAAAAAATGAATGCGATGGTTTATTAATTAAGTTTTCCCTTACTTTTCTTTAATTGAAAATGTCATTTAAAACTTTTAATTATAACTCTTTATACTATAGTAATTAAATACTAGTATTTTATTCAATTAATATTTTTTATCAATTAAAAATTTAAATATAAAGAAAGTGTACTTACGATTTCAAAAACTGAATTCTTCAAATAAAATCAATAATAAATCAATATGTCCTTGATTCAATAATAGATGATAAACTTAAACAAAATAACGAATAAGTTTTTTCATTATCACTATATCACTGATTATAATAATGATCAAGTTCACTGTATATATAATTGATGTAATTAGGTCAAACAAAAAACTGACAAAATATTTTGGTTTGTATATATTAGAGAGACGAAGATGTTGTCACTTTCGTTACTCAAGCTTCTCTATATCAAAAAGGTAAACTTGGAAATGATCTGATCTTTTTACCTTATGTGATGTGTGAACCAATGATATTGTAGCGCCAGTAATTCTCTCAACCACTTAGGTAAGCTATCCCCCTCCTTAACTGTATATATACTCAGCTTCGTATAACTTCAGAATATAGTAGGATAATATCATACTATATTACATGTAGGGGGGATATGATTGTATAGAATAGTATTTTTTATACATAATATATAAAAACCATATAAAAAATTTTAAATTTTTTTTTTTAATAAATTTTTTTGGTGATAAAAAAAAATCTCCAAAGTTTGTTTTAGCTTCAAACAATGATAAGTATATTCAGAATCCTTATGTTTTAAAGTTTACCAGAAAGCAATCGTACACGAAAAGAATAAATTACGTAATTTATGCTTCATTTATGTCATTATAGCATAAATTATGCTAAATTAGAACAAAATAATTATGCTATAATATTTATATGCTATTGCGAAACATAGTTATTATTATTATTATGCAATACTGCATAGATTATGTTGTATTGAATAAATTGTGCTGAAAATTAGCTAGCATAATTATTACGTTAATAGGTAAATATTAACCTGAAACTGGTATTGATAATACAATGTTATCTAATCAAGGTGAAATGTCAACTAATCTAGGTGAGATACAACTTTATTGTAGTATGTTTTACCTGAAATAGGTATTATTGTAGTATATCAATACCTGTACCAGGTTAGTTTACCTATTGTAATTTACAAGTATATTAGGGTACCTACAATTTTTTTTTCCGAGTGCGTGTATATATTCCATGAGTTAATTTAACTTATGTGCGTGGTTCCTATATTCCTTCAATATAGTACCCTAAAACTAAATTTCATATATATATATATATATATATATATATATATATATATATATATATATATATATATATATATATATATATATTGTACCTATGTAGTAGTTCACTTATTAACGCAGCTGCTAAATAAGTTTTGGATAGGTTGCACTTATTCAAATAAATTTACTGTAAAAACAAATTAAATATCATTTGTCGTTGTAGTATTTTATACATTTGTAAGAGCAAATACACAAGAGCAGGTATATATTTTAGAAAATTAAATCAAAATTATATCAGCCAAAAATTAATTCACAACAATTATATTAGAGCCTGGATTTCAGCAACATTTATTCCAAACAACATAATTTATGCACAGAATAACAGTTATGTTGTTTAGCAAAATAATTCATGCAATCAACTTCATGCAAGTATGCACAATTACGTCATTTTATCGGTGTTTCTTTTTCGTAACAATTTATACAAATTTTAATGTATTTATGATTTTAAAATTACTATGGTACATTCTATTGTATTTATTTATAATAAGTCCCGACATTTATTATAATAAACCATAGAAACCTGTACAAAAAAAAAAGCCCAAAAAAAGACAACGTGATTTATGCTATAGCTATAGCACAAATAATGCTAAATTAGAGCAGCATAAATAATACTTATGATGCATAACATAATATTTATGCTCTTTAACATATTATATTATTATAATAAAATAACAAATTTTACTAAACATGAGCTAACATAATTGTTACGTAAATTTATTAATTTTTGTCCGCGTGAGAAACTTTTCAAGTTATTATTAAATATTACGCATACTTTTTATATCATTTGGAAGTGCATATTTTTAATATAATATTTAATTATGAAACTAAATAAATTCATAAAACAACCCCATAAAAAAAAAAAAAAAATCCTTTTTCCTTATAAGAAAACCATGAGAAATTTTTTTAGTTATATTAATCAAATAATAATAAAATATATATATAAAAAAGTATTAAATTTTTTTAATAATAAAATATACAAATATAAATCTGACTTTATAAATTCCCCTCAATCCCCACTTATAAAATGTTACCTCCGTGATTAATCCCCCTCTCTCCTCCTCCTCCTCCTCTTCTCTCTCACTATCCCCCCCACCTCCAGTTCTCAAAAACATTTTGTAACTTACCTGACTATGAATTTATAACAATACATCTCCCAATTGTTGATATCACAAAATATTGCGCATTGTTAACAAAAACTTTATTCACAATTGATTAACTCAAAATAGAAGAAGAGAGAGAGAAAGAAAAAAATACTATATATAAAAATGATATACTTCTTTTTATATTAAATTTGAAAATTTATGTATTTTGGTTTATGTAACATATAGTATAGGATAACAATGTGATTTAGGTAAGGGGTGCTAAAATGTATATCAACACCAATGACCACAAACCATTGTTGTGAAAGAGATCGAAAGAGAGGGTAAAAAAAGGCAACTTTTTTTTTTTTTTTTTTTTTTTTTTTTTTTTTTTTTTTTTGAAAAATACCTTTGATCAAAATACTATAAATCATCATTTTTATTTTTACTAAAAGATGCGTTGAAAAACGATGCTATACGGTATAACGTAAATAATAAACTTAAAAGTGAACTATTTTGGCAGATTTATTGCAAAATAAAATTCTATTTACTATTCTCTCGAAAAAAAAAAAATATATATATATATATATATATATATATATATATATATGAAGAGTATATTATATAAAAAATAATAATAAATATCATTTTCTTATATACAACAGTATGAAATATAATTTTTATTCTTTTTTATTTTTTTTTATATAATAATAAATTTATATATATTTTAAACATTGAAGGTTACGAAAAGGTTAGCATGTACAAGATCTATAAATGATTTTTTTTTTAATATTATTTATGAAAACAAGTATTTAGTTGATTTTAAATAATAATAATAATTTATATAATATATTATCATGGTTAAAATGTTGTTTAAAAATTTGTTATGAACTTGTAAAATATTATTTATAAATAAATTGCCTTTAAGAAAAAAAAACTGAAAAAAAGAAATATTATATACGTAGGTTTAGGTTAATTCCGGGTCAATTTTTCAACCAAAATCATGCATATGGAGTATAAAATGTTTTATGTTTGATGCTAAAAATTTATCATACATATTTAGCTTATTTTTTTATATTTAAATATATATTACATACGTTTTATTAGTCTATAATGTTGCTAAGATTGATTTCTATATACATACGGACACAAATAACTATACTTAGAAAAAGCACCTATTCTGTATAGATGTACACGGACAAATACAATTATGATTTAGCTCATTTGCAGCACAATTTGTTCAATACAGGGCTTAATCTAGACTATACTTTACAATTATAGTGTTATATAGCATAAATATTATATTGTACATTATAGTTATTTGTGTTGTTATAATTTTGTATATCATTTATGCTATAATGACATTAATGCAGCATAAATTACGTAATTTTTTCATTTCATGTAATATACTGTATAGGGTCTATGCATTCATGTTAAAGTCGCCGCCATGTTGGATAACTCAATAACATGGGTGACATAGGGAAAAAAATCATTTTGCCAGTTTAAAAACACTATGCTTTCTATATATTCTATATGTATTGCAATGAATGAACTATTTAAATTAATTTAAAATATTCTTAATGCATTTCTAATGGAAAAATCATTTTCCCTTAAACATTGTAACAATTAAAAACACTTCATTGCAAGTGGTCAGAATTTATGTATACCTATAACCTTTAGTGGTATTTTTTTCCCGAGAGTACAATTGTATGTGATACCAAAAAGCATGAGTTTTATGTCAGAAAACTTTATTGATATTTTACAATAGAGATAATACTTTTGAAATGTTTGCTCACTGTGCTCTATATTAAACTGGAACTCATTAATACTGTTCGTAAACCCTGTTTTCTGCTACTAAAATGACGATCGCTTTTGGTTATTATTCAAATGGAATGCGCATTTTTTGATGCAAGAGAACAGGGTTTACGAACAGCATTAATGTTAAACCATTACTTACAGAATATCTCATAGAGAAAGAAACATTGATGAGATGAATCACTGCAAAGTATAAATAATTTTGGCCAGTAATAGTTTTATATTTCTCTAGTTTAGTTTGTATAGTTAAGTTTGTAGTTCTAGTCTATCCTCTTTATAGTTCCCGACCTTTTTTTAAAAATTATTTCCCTGTCGTATATTTTAACAACGTTTTTGTACGGCTCTCAGAATGAAAAAAATATGTCTAATTTGTAAAAAAAGGTTTTCTTTCTTTTGCGGGCCCCGGACCCCTTACCCACTCTAGAATGCTCAAAATAGATTTTAAAAACTCGTATATATTCATGAAAAAGCGTTGAAAAGCTTGTACGCAGTTTTGCAATGCTTTAAGTATTGTAGAATCAACGGTTATGACGTCACTAAACGTTGACAATCTAACGATAAAAGTGTAAATGACGTCACAATGGAATAAACGTTAAACTTAGTTGTTACAAATATACGATTTTTCTATTTAATCCCAATGCTTGTGACGTCACTAACATTTTTATTGTTGAAATATCAAACGTTTAGTAACGTCATTACCGTTGATTCAACAATATTTAAAGCATTGCAAAACTGTGTACAAGCTTTTCAACGATTATTTTTTAGTGTGGCAAAGGGCATTTTCTGGTCCAATTTTTGTATTTTTACCTACAGTCGGCGCAATGAGTGATTGAGTGTGGGCAGGGCCAGGCAGGGCACAGCTGACAGAGAGGTTCCGCAAAAAATGGCTGACTATTTGGCGGAACTTTTTTTAAATGCAATGTGAACCATCAATGCAGCAGATTTAGATGACTTATATTCTATTTATATTAAATATATTATAGGTAATAATAATAAAAAGCACATTTTATTCAATATAAATAGAATAAGTCGTCTAAATCTCCTGCATTGATGGTCCACATTGTATTTTAAAAAAGTACCGCTTAATAGTCAGCCATTTTTTCGCGGAACCTCTCTGTCAGCTGTGCCCTGCCTGGCCCTGCCCACACTCAATCACTCATTGAGCCAACTGTAAATGTGTTCGATTTTTTGTTTCTCTATTTTTAATTGAATTGTACCTGAAGTCCACTGTATTGTGAGACTGAAGAGGCTATATATTATAAAAGTCTATCTTAACAAAATATAAAACTGTCCTGACTGCATGCGAGAACAAACAATTACAATATCTGGCCAGTAAACATCACTTCCCTTAATGTTAGTGTACTGTATTGTACGTAATAATTAAAACTATAGACCACATAAAACAACATAATATGATTTTTAATAAATAAACACGAAATGGGATCTGCAAAACTGTTGACAATTTTTACCAGAATGTTAATGTAGCCCCACGAGAGAGCGTGAAAAAACTGTAAAGTATGCAATTTTTGTGACTATTCATGTTTATGACATCAGAAACATGCCAAAAAAAAAAAATAGTAAAAAATGTTGTACGGGTTGCATAAATCGAATTTTTTGATCACTGCTACGTAGCTACAGTTGGGTTTTGAGACAAACTAAAGTTATTTATGTAAGTCCCATCAAGTGGTTTGTGATATAAATGCTTATGTTTTTCTCTGGTCTATTCCAATTTAAAGACTTCAGTTCTCTTTTCTCGCAACATTCGGAAATAAATATCTCTAATTTACATTTAAATAATATCATATAAAAAAACTAACCTGTTTAAAAAAAACAAAAAAAAAAACATGTGAATAAAATATAAAGAACAGCAAATAAACCAAATTTTCATTACAATACATTCATTAGTAGCCACCGTTCTCCTTTAACCATATGAAAAATTACAAACAATATATTAAGTTGTATATGATGAGCTATACCTTAAGGTAAGGTACAACCAAATATGTTCAATTTCTTGCAATAGTTCAATGTATAAAAAAATCTTTGAAAAGATTACACACACAGTATGGTGTTGAGTGTTGACACAATTAATGACATTTGAAAGAGAAAAATAAATTACGTAATTTATGCTCCATTGAATAACAATTCCTATATTGTATATAGGGTGTATGCACATGACGTCATATTTAATGCGCTTGAAGGCCATTCTGCAAAGTAATGAGCAACATTGCTCATCATAGGATTAACTTCTCTTTTGGTTATATTCTTTGGAAAATCAGATAATTTTTTGTTATAGGGTGGTTGCATTCATGTTAAAGTCAACGCCATAAGTGAGTACTAAATAATATGGGCTGGTAGGGGAAAATGGCACCTTTTGCCAGTTTAAAAATACTTCGTGATTTTTTTTTTTTTTGAGAAACTTAATGCTATATTAACAAGTTCAAGTATGCGAGAAAAATAATAATGACAATTTTTTTTTTACTTATTTTCCAAAGAAAAAAGCGAAAACCCACGTTTGTCCTATTATAAGCAATGTTATTCGTTGCTTAATTATGGCATTGAAGCGCATTTATTATGACGTCATTCTCACACACCCTATTATTATTTTTCTCACATACTTGAGAGAGTTACTCAACCTATTAATAACATCAATGCTCTCAAAAATATTGCTTAATAGTTTAAAAGTGGCAAAATGAGTTATTTTCCTATACAGGCCTATATGTATTAAGTGTATGCACCAACATGGCGTTGACTCTAACATGAATGCATACACCCTATATATATATATATATATATATATATATATATATATATATATATATATATATAGAGCATAAATGTTGTTATTTTGGAATAACATTAGTATTTAAGCAAAACATTTTAAGTGTTAGTATAACACAAATTGTGTTGTTATGCTTAACATTATAAATTATGGTTGCTGCATTGAGCTGGTATATTTATTATTATTATTTTCAATGAGTTGTTTTTTTTCTGTTTTTAAATTGAAATTTTTTATTTACAATGTACTACTTGCAATGAACGTTATATTAATTGTTATAACGTATTAATGATAATGATTTTTACATAAGAAATTCATTACTAATGATTAAATTTCTCAGTTCGTTCTTTGTAAGTGCGGTCCATTCTGCTAAAATCTTGCAAAACTATATATACAAGATTTTTAATGATTATTTTTGTCGTCGGAGTGAATGAAACTAAATAAAATACGAGAGAGTAAAAATATTTTATTTCCGATGAAGGACAACTTTAAGAAAATATAAAAAATTAAATGTTATACACCACCCACATTTTAAAAAGTTTAAACAAAATTAATGTGAATTTAATTTGAAAACCAAAAAATATCAAATATCATCAAAAAAATAAATAACTATTTTAATTTAAAACTATAATAAAAAATTAGTAATAAAATAAAATTTACTTTTACGAAGGTCAAAAACAAGTGTTTATTATTATTATTATTTTAGCCAGTATAAAACTGCGCGGGTGTAAGAATCGTGTTTTTAACATAATTACATACCAAACTACAATTTACTCTACTATTTTACCTATTTTAAGTATTTTTATATATAGTCATGAAATTTTATATATATATACAAAAAAAATATATAATCTAATTATATTAAAAAAATAACAGAGCACATATCACGATTTTTTACGTGAGAACCTAATGAATTTTAAATGCGTGCATGATACATATATTTTTTTTATTAACATTTTTATATATATATATATATATATATATATATATATATATATATATATATATATATATACTTAATTTTTTTTCTTCTTCTTTCTAAGTTCTAACGGCGTACAAATTTTTAATGATCGTTTCACGCTATGGTATATAGAGAGAATGATGGGAAAATAAGAGAGAGAGAGAGAGAGAGAGAGAGAGAGAGAGAGAGAGAGAGAGAGAGAGAGAGAGAGAGAGAGAGAGAGAGAGAGAGAGAGAGAGAGAGGGTTATGGAAGTCAATACTAATTATAGTTTTAAGCTAAAATAACAAAAAAATCTTCTTTATATTTTTCCTTTCTTTAATAAGTTCATCAAAATTAAGTTAAAAAATAAATAAATGTTTTGCAAATCATGTATATATATTAAAAATTAGTTCACGATCTCTCTCTTTCCTTTTTTCTGTCCGTTATTTCACGAATTTCATTGAAATAAAAGAGAAATGATCTGATATTCTATGGAGTTACACTTGTTATGCTTTTTGTGGAGCTATTAATTTTATTACTATTTCATGCCGTATCATCATTTCTTATATATTTATGTTGAGTTACATATCTTACAAGGGAGTTTTTTATGTCTTTTTTTTAGTAAATTAGAAATGTTTATGTATAGAGCATGCTTTATTCTTGCTGATTAATGTCATGTTTTTACTAATTATATTTTTATGTCCTTTCATCAGATTTAATATGTGTCGTGTATTGCTGCGTTTCAATGTTTTATAGGTTACGTGTATAACCTAATAACCCTGATCTGTATTGAAATTAGTAAATCAATAGATCAATCGATCAATCAATCAATCAATCAATCAATCAATCAATCAATCAATCAATCAATCAATCAATCAATCAATCAATCAATCAATCAACCAATCAATCAATCAAAGCGTTTATCACCTTGTACAAGTTCTGCAATGTTTTCGTTATTGCATAATTAACGGCTATGACGTCATTGAATGTTGACACTAACGACAAAAACGTAAATGACGTCACAAGAGTTAACACCACTTTAAAATAAACTTTAAAATTGGTCGTTGCAATTCCAACCCTTTTTTTCAGTCGATGTAATATGTAGTCCATAGTCATTTTTACATTTAATAAATATATTTGGGGGAAAAAAAAGGAAATAATTTTTATAAGTCTCATCTATATTAAATAACAAACAAACAAACACATACTGTATTATAAAATAAGATCAATATATTAAATACATTGTTCAAATTTTATTTGAATTCCGAACTAAAATTAAAATATTCTGCTATAAGTTTAATTGATTAAAAAATAAATCGAAAAAAAATTGCAATAAAATTCAATTAATTTTATACAAATTTACAAATGCTAATTTTTATTATTTTAAAACACGTTGTTTAAAAATGCCAAAATTTCTTCTCATCTAAAATATCCCATAAAAAAAAAAACTAGATCAATTATTATCAAATATAAAATAACATTATAATATACAGAAATGGAGATAATGGAATTTTGAAATATATGCCAATGACCTAAGACTATATACAATATTATTTTTTAATTATTATAAATTTGCCTATGAGCTATATATATACATATACGAGAGGGATAGCTTTGTAAACAGAGTCATGTAAAGGGGTTCAAATATATATTTAAAAATTAGCCTTAAGGTAATCGGGATAATTAACTTAAAAAAACTAACAGTATATAATAAATTTAAAACCCTGAAGCAAAGTAATATAAAAAAACCAGTGTCTATTTAAAGTAGTAAAAAATTAACATTATATATATAAAAAACTATATTTTTTTTTCATGTATTGTATTTTTTATTGTAATATGGAGAAACATATGTTTTAGTTGTATATTCTTTAAGTGATTTTAAAATGAAAGTAATAATTTTCACCTAATTATCTTTTGTATAAGTATAAATTATTTCTATAAGTCACTGTTTTTTTGTTTTTTTGTTTGTTTTTTTTCCATTTTTATTTTTATGTTTACTTTTTTTCTTTCTTTTTTTTTTTTTTTTTTGGTTGTTTAATTTAAAATTTTAAACATAATGTGCAGCAAGTATGTATTTTAAAAATGTGTACAGATATATTGTGGTATTAAATTTTACACTTACTAGCAGAATGGCATTGAGGATGATCAAAAAAATTAGAGGGTAGTTTTATTACATATTCTACAGTCAACGCCACCTAAGAATGCGACCAATAAGATAGCACCTAAAAACTCTTCATTTAGTTAACATTACCCCACCTCCTAGTGACTTGGAGCGCTTGAGTGTCTTTTGGCTCTTGGCTCGATTTCGATTAATTGCGAACATCCTTAGGTGGCACGGACTGTATAAAAGACGATTTTTTCCTGAATCGATATAGATATGTGAATTTGAAAACTTCTTTGAAATAAATTTTGAACGTCGTGAAATGACGTCACGGTTGGTAATTGTTTCCTATGCCTACATACATATAAGTTATTACTATAGTCATGTCATTTTCATTTTTAAAATTTTAATGAAAATTTAATGAACATATAAAATTTTTGAATATGAATCGATTCAGGACAATGTCCTCTTTTATAATATGAAATAAAATCACCCACTATTTTTTTTTTATATTATTATTATTTTAATATTATTATTATTATTTTTTTTTTAGTCTTTCTCGTGATAAAATGGAGAATTCAATAGGGGTTATCGGTGAGGTGCGCGAGAATAGGTTCCACTAAATTCTTATTCTTTATAGCATATACGCAAAGGTCATGTTTTTAGTAACTTTTGAGTAAACTTCTGTACTATTGGGTTTGAAATATTTAAATGAGGGATACTATACTAATATTTTTACGTATTTAATACTATTAAAACTTAAAGAAGTTATCATCAAAAACGATAACATGTATTACAAATTTTATTTCTTACTTGTATTTGTATTTTTAAATTACATTCTGACAATATCTGCGATTTTTTTTTTTTTTTTTTTTTTTTTTTTTTTTGACGCACTTACTTGTTAGTTAATAACATTTCATAACCAATAACGTTTATTAATGTAATGCGCCAGCCATGGTTTTTACAAAAAGTCAATAGAGTACAATTTTATACATAAGATCAACGATGCTCCCCTTTATTTATAATAAGTATGGGGAATATATGGAAGATATGTATTTTAATCTTACTACAAAAAATGTCCTATATTCAACTGTTTTCTGTACCTAAATATTGCATAATTTTATAAAGTTATCCACAATGCATAATGTGCTTATATTTTTGTGGAAAATTTTTTTCTTTAAAGGATTATTATATATTAATGTGGTTTTTGCTATACAAATTTAAGAAGTTTTTGAACAATTTCAAAAAATATTGCATAATCATAGTCACTATAAATTTTGAGAACAAAACTAAAAAAATAAAGAGTCTTCATCAAATGAAAGCAAAATAACAATCTACGCAAGATATTAGGAAGAGTATTAACACAAAAATTAGCCACTTATAAATAAAATTATATTTTCGTTGTTTTTACAAAAAAAAAAAAAAAAAAAAAATCTCATCAGGTTTGCGTGTTCTAATATCATTAGTTTGGGACTCTCTCTGTCTCTCTCTCTTTCTCTTTCTCTCTTTTTATACAGCAAACAAATTTATAACTTGATTTATAAATCAACCCGTGATTTGAATTTCTTTTCACACGTAAAATAATTTTTTATATTTTTTAGAAAATATCATATTTTTAAAAAATTCTTTATAAAACTAAATAAATTAGTTTAAAATGCAAATTTATTGTATTAACAAAAAATGGTGTCCTCTTTTTATAAAATATTCTTTTTCTTTTTGTGTATAATTTATCTTTGTTTTTGAAAGTTATTTTGAGAATTCTCTAAGATACACATGTTGAGGTTAAAATTTTTTTTAAATGAAATTTTAATTGTATTCTAAACTAGTATTTTAATTAAGTATAATTGAAAAACAAAAATCATTAAATTTATATAATAATTATTATAATATAAAATTTTCACTATTGTTGATATTTTATGAATAGTATTGTAATATATGCATACAAGTTTCATTTCCAGCTCTCTCTCTCTCTCTCTCTCTCTCTCTCTCTCTCTCTCTCTCTCTCTCTCTCTCTCTCTCTCTCTCTCTCTCTCTCTCTCTCTCAGTGATACAGTGTTTTGATTTTTTTATGTATATAGAAATGCATTAGAAATTACATAAATTCTTTAAATTTTATTATAATCATTAATTTAAAAGTGATGCTAAAATTAACAAGACCTAATATTTAAATTTATTTCTTTGCAGAACTTCATGTAATTTTGCTTAACGCGCGTTAATGTCTCTTGTGTCCTACTAATTGCCTACATTTAGGGGCTCTTTATTAACCGTACAGGTTCGAGCCACTGCTGGGTGTGTATATCAAGTGTGAGAGCATAACACGTTGCACTTACATGCATTACATGACGACGCACAGCATTCGTGGAGGTGTATGATTTATATGAATGCATCGGGGTTTTCACGGGTTCTCCAGGCTATCATGGCAAATGCCGGGCCGTGTGGTGTGCAGTTTTCGTTGTATTTACGTCAATAGTGTTTTGACGAGATTATGGTATACCATAATACAGATAAAGCACGAGAACACAATATGGTAAAAAAATTAATTATGTTACATAAAAAAATTAGGAAAAAAACATTGAAAAAAAAAAAACGGTTGATACATTACTATCCTCTCAAAAAGGCTCTCAGGATGACAAAAATATTTCTCTTTTGCCAAAAATGCGTTTTTACTTTAGCATACCTCCTACTCACTTGCGATTGCTCAAAATAACTTTAAAAAGCGCGTAAATTTAAGGGCGTTTTCTGGTCCAAGTTTTATAATTTTACCTCAATTTGTACTATTTTCTTTTCAATTTTTTTTTTATTGAATTATGTGATCTCCACTGCATTGTTACTGGGACTGAAGAATCTATTATCCTAATTGAATATGTAAATTAGAAATACTTTGCCATTGAATAATTTTCAATTCAACATGCTCTAATCTTCTACTATTTTCTATTATTTTCAAATTAGATAACATTGCAAGAACCACAAACAAACAAACGTGAAAAATACAAATAAGTATCATATTTTTATGATGTGGTCACACTTTAACTCCATGATGCAGTAAATAAAAAAAAGTATTAAAAATTTTTAATTTAAAAACATAACACTTTTTACTATTTTACTACCATCATAAACTTAAAAAAGTTGATGATATTTTAAGCAATTTTTTTTAAATTTTGTGTTAAAATAACCATAATCATAACACAATTAAGAGATTAAGTACAATAAAAGTTAAGAAATTTTTAAGGAAAAACTGTAAAAATATAAGTTTCTAATGACAAAAAAGTGCAGTTTAAAAATTTTTGAAATTTCTTTAACCTTAATTTAGTAAAGATTAAAGGGTTTCAAATTGCATTCTTGTACGCGTGACAAAAATTTTGGAAAACTTTTTTTTATAAATGACAAAATTGAGGTGCTTTATCACGTTTAAAATAACATTATGTAGTTAGAGAGGAAAAAATAAATCTTATTTTACACTTGCAATTTTGTGTAGTATTTTTGTTTAGTATATAACTTTAATAAGCTGGGTTTTATTAGATGTTTTAAACTGAAATTTTTGCAATTATTCTGTGTTAAATTAACGACTTGCTGTTTCAACTTTTTACTTGTATTAAAATAGGTTGATTGCCCTTATATAGGGTGTATCTGAATGACGTCATACTGATTGCGCTTCGACGCCATACTGGAGCAATGAAAATGTTGCTCAGCATATGACAAACGTGAGTTTTAGCTATTTTCTTTGAAAATTTAGTTTTAAATTTTGTTTGTCATATTTGTAGACCAAATTCAATCTGTTAACAGCATCAATACTCTAAAAAAATTAGCGTACTATTTTTAAACTATGGTAAAATATTGTATTTCCTATAGCAGCCCCTGTTATTTAGAGTGCTCTAACATGGAATTTATACTTCAATATGAATGCATACGCCCCTTATTCATATTGTATTGCATTATATTCTTTAACAGGTTGGTTTTTCATAATTTTATTGAATTTTTTTCCTTTCAGTTTTTTTTTTTTACATTTTAGAACGTTTTATTAAAAGTTTTTCTAAAAGAAGACACTTCACACACTCTATAGTGATTTGCAATAAAACTAGCATAGATAGCAATATAGCAATATAGCAATAGATAGCATATAAGAAAAAGAAAAGTCTATTATAAATATATTCTATTATTATATCTTAGTCAGTCCTTGAAATTATTATACCATAGGTGACCTTATAATAAAGTTAAAATTTAATTCAAAGCAAGTTATATAGTAATGTATTTGAAATGGCATCAACAACGAAGAAAGATATATACAAAAAAAAAAAAGCTCTAGATCCTCTTCTGTCCTCAATTGCTTTTTAATTAGTACCTTTTGTTTTATTATATGAGGTTATTTTTATATATCTATAATTACTAAAGACAATATCGGAATACGTAAGTTAATTATAACAACAGAGAGAGAGAGAGAGAGCATCTTCGTTTTTTTAATTTTAAATAATTTCTTCTCGACTTAATCGACATAAAATGAGCGTAAAATTGTTTATATTTTAGAAATATTAACGACATTTTCTCATTTTTTTAATTTAAATTTTGCTACGTGTTAACCGTTTTATTTTTTTAATATAATAAAAATTTAGTTATAAATTTGTTAATGTATGATGTTAAAAATTATTAATTGTTTATTTATTTATTTATTTATTTATTTATTTATTTATTTATTTATTTATTTATTTATTTATTTATTTATTTATTTATTTATTTATTTATTTATTTATTTATTTATTTATATGCGAGCAAGGCTTGCGCTTATTACATTGGTGGCACACATAGTACATATTATAATCATTTAAAAATAATAATAATAAAAAGTTAAGCTATGAAAGACAAAAATACAGCATGTCAACATACAGGTTACTTTATGCATTATTAAAATCAAGCTTTTTAAATTTAAATAAACTTTTTGAAGAACGAAAAAAAAAAAACATGATAATTGATAAGTTTACAATAAAATAAATAACGACAGTTATGGTATATTTATGTCCTATACTGATAGCATAAATTTTGTTATTTTGGAAATACATAAATAATTATGCTAATATTATTTATGCAACATAGCTAATGGCAACTTTAAGGATAGGGTGATTGCATTCATTAAAGTCAATGCCATATGTGTCACATTTTGACAAATTAAAAATACACAGGTACAGCAATATTTTTGAGAGCGTTGTTATATAAGTTGAATTAAGAGTTCCGGTATGCTAGAAAAATAATAAGAAGAAAAATGAACTAAATATTCCAATGAAAATTGCCAAGAACTACATGGCTGTACAATTTTGTTCATTACTCTAGTATGGCATTAAAGTGCATTCAATATGACGTCATGCACATACACCTTATATACAAAACTAACAAGTTCGATGAACGTGATTTTAATCAGCTGATTACTACTACCCCCCCTCCCCCTTTACTCAGCAGGACATTATTTCACCGTATTACATTAAAATTTATCGTGGTAGAGTTTCTTTTCAGTGAACAGCAATAAAAAAAGTACATCACACCACAATTGTATAAACGCTTATTATTTCGCTCTATACGCGCGGGATGACTTGGATTTATTTAAGAGTAAAGCGAGTCTTAATTCGTATATATATATATATATATATATATATATATATATATATATATATATATATATATATATATATATATATATATAAGAAGTTACGTGTGTTGTCCTTGACATTCAGGGGTTACAAAATACATATAGACTTGTTGTACAACGCTGCGCACAATGGAACTTACTGGTAAAGTGAGTTATAGCCAATCACAAACGGTGTGGGAAAATCTTATACATTCCCCTATCATTTTATATACGATAGAACTACATGGTTATGTTTTCTTTAGAGATTTCTGTCAAAAAAACTACTCGAAAAGAATAATGTATATATAATTTATTCTGTATTTTGTTCTTATATAGCATAAATGTTGCTAAAGTATAAAAGCATAATAAATAATTAGGTATACTATTGATGCTCTGTAAAAAAGTTCTTATGAAGTATAGATTATGTTGTATTGAATAAATTTTGATAGAGAATTGCCTAGCATAATTTTGTAGTTGTTGTTTTTTTTTTTTTTTTTTTTTTTTTTTTTTTTTTTTTTTTATGTAACGCACTAAGGATTTAAATTTGTAAATGAGGTGGTATACTAGATATACGTATTTTAAGCAAGCATAAAAAAATTATAATAAATAATAAAAATTAAAAATCAAGCAGTAATATCTATTCCAAATAGTCATGCACAATTTTACACTGTTTTAAGTTTATTTATTGCATATAATTAACGGTTATGACGTCACTAAACGTTTACAATGTAACGATAAAAATGGCAATGACTTGTACTATTAAGTACCTTCAGAAAACACCCAGACTTTGATAAACAAAGGGAAACAAGAAGGAAGAAAATGAATATGCTAATAATTTGAACTATAATACGAATAAAATAAATTATATAATTTATGTTGCATTTATGTCATTATGTTGATATTTTAGTATTAAACAAATAATTTTGCTCTAAAACATAATTATTATACTATACAGCATAACTATTATTTAACACTGCTTTAATTGTGTTGCTAAAATAATAACAGCATTATTATTGCGTATTTTTCAGTGTACAATGTAAAAAAAATCATTATACATGGAAAAAAAACTAATAAAGTCAGGTACAAAATTAGGTACAAATTAGCCTGGTGCAGGTACTGATACTGTATACTACAATAATACCTAATACAGGTAAAACATACTACAATAAAGTTGTGTCTCACCTAGACTAGATGACATTTCACCTGCATTAGGTGATATTGTATAGTATATCAATACTTGGTCCAGGTTAATATTTACTTGTTAAAATTTACAGAACTCATACCTGCATAAGTACATGGATTAAATACATAATATTTATGCTAGCTTAATGCAGCAACATGTATGCATAACATCATATTATAGTATTATACTATATATTCACGGATAAAAATAAATAAGTAATAATTATGCTGGCTCATTTTCCGTACAATTTATTCAATACAGCGTAATTTATGCTATATACTAGATAATAAAAATGCTACATAACATAAATATTATGTTGTTCAGCATAATTATTTATGTTGTTGTTATTTAGCATCATTTATGCTGTAATGACATAATTGCAGGATAAATGACTTATTTTATTATTTCCGTGTTGTATACAGTGATTTTACTACGTATTTATAATATTTAAGATGTTCGGCATAATTCCTTGAGTTACAACATAACAAAATAGCAACATTTGTGCTCTATACAATATGGCAATTGTTCAATGTACACGGAAAGAATAGATAACATAATTTATGCTACAATTATGTTATTGCAGCATTATTAATGCTAATTTGGAATAACATAATTTTTAATGCTGCACAATATAATATTTATGCTATGTGACATATTTATTATGCAATATAGCATAAATTATGCTGTATTGCACAAATAGTGCTAAACATTAGCCACTATAATTATTATGTAGTTATTTTTGTCCGTGTAGCATACATTAGTTTGTGAGTGCGTGTGTGTGTGTATGTTTAATGAAAAAATAATAATAATGAAATATTGTATCATAAAAAAAAATTATAAAAAAAAGCCTAATAAAGATTCTAGCAAAATTAAATAATATAATTTATATTATTTTATTAATATAAAAGTATAAAAAAGATTCTATCATAAAAAAAATATTATTAATTTTTTTTCTTGTAATTTCAATATACTCCAACTTAATATATTTTGAGGCGTGAGAAAGCAAAATATTTTTGACTCCACATTGTCACCTCCACATACAAAAGTGTGAATTACAAATTAAAAAAATGATGATTTATGTTGTCGCCCACGCAAGCTATACTTCGCGATATAGTCGCGGTAAAACGAGACAGATTTATTGCACGACTTGCTGGAGTAATTATACACTTCACTGCTTTTACTTACTTGCATTTTACTTACACTTTTTTTACCTTGGTAAATACACTTCATAATGTATATATGGTGATTTGTAAGATTTTATAGCAAAATTCAAATTATTTACTCACAAACAAAATAACCTTAATAAAGTAGAAATTCTACAAATTAGACATATTAAATCAAAGTAAAGATATACTGTATACAGTATAATGTGTAATAGCATTTCAAATTTAAAATTGTGAATAGAATTCAGGTTATTTATAATTATTAATAATCTAAATATCTTGATTGTGAGGAAAATAAATAGTGGATATAAAAGAAAAAAATAGTGCAGCATATTTTTTTCCAGTTCAAGAAATTCTATTTTATTTATTATTTATGGCTTTCTTAAAAAAAAAAATATTCATTTCAAAATAGCTTAATTTTTTTTGGCACAATTCAGTATCTTACAAGAACACAATATATGATAGAAAAATAAATAAAATTTCTTATAGCTGTCTAAAAATGACAAAAGAAAAAAATCGAATAACTTAATAAAAAATAATAGCAATAATACAAAAATGCAAAAATTCTGTAAAGTTATCGATAATGAAAAAAAAAATCAATTTCAAAGTCTTCTACTCTTATTGAAATATTTCCGGAAATTAGACCCCCCCCCCTTCTTCGGTGTGCCTCACCGATATCTTCAACTGTTCTAATTATTAAATTATTTATCAGTGTGCGTGGTGCTGTACATTTCGTGCTTTACTAAAAAACTAGCTGATATTTGACGTTTATTTTTATGCATACTAACCTTTAGTCTACATAAGTTTCTCTCTCTCTCTCTCTCTCTCTCTCTCTCTCTCTCTCTCTCTCTCTCTCTCTCTCTCTCTCTCTCTCTCTCTCTCTCTCTCTCTCTCTCTCTCTCTCTCATGCTAGCTCATGTTATTTTTTATTTTTTTTTTTTCTTTCTTCGTTTTTTTGTTTGTTGAGTTATATATATTTGGGAGCGGTTCTTATAGTTATTGCTAACCATTTTACATTATCGTTTTTATAAATTTAAAAAAAAAATGTGTAGAATCTCTCTCTCTCTCTCTCTCTCTCTCTCTCTCTCTCTCTCTCTCTCTCTCTCTCTCTACATATATAGAGAATGGAAGGTAGAGATTATGTAAGCTTCAAAGATAAATATTTTTTTAGTGTCATTTACAATTTTATAGATATTTTAAAAATAAGAAGCTACTTTTTTTTTCAAGTTTTTTTTACATAATATAGTTTCTTTTTTCTTACATATCATTGTAAATTAAAGTCAAATAAGGTATATTACGTATAATTTTAAAAATGTTTCATAATAAATTGTAAAAAAAAAAAGATAATTTAATTTTTTATCAGCATTAATTCATTTTTTATCTTCATAAATTTTTAAAATTATTATTATTGTTTGCAACTTTTTAGTTGATCTTAAAATATAAATTGATTGCATTAATAATTTATTAGTTAAAAATATACATAACCCCCCCCCCCCTCGATGAGTTACATGATGCTAATATTAATGCGATAATTTAATAATCCTAGACCTCTGAACAAGTATCAGGTCATCCCTTATAAGTTGGTTCACGCACTGCTGTATGACCTTAGCGTTGTTAACCCTTCAGTGAACGTGACCTCTGTATAGTGACCTAAAGCGTGTCGTCACAAGTATTGGGTCACTGGTGTAATCACTAGTATTGGGGATATTTATTTTAAAAATTTTAAATTTTTGCCTAAAGACGTGTTTGAACGAAATATTATAAATCAATTTGATTGCATACTATCTCCATTTGAATGCTTACTATTTCATTTCAATCAAATTTATTTATGTATTATTGATTGATTTTTAGGTTGACTGACTTACTGATTGATCGATTGATTGGTGGATTGATTGATTGATCGATCGATCGATCGATTGTTGATTGATTGATTGATTGATTGATTGATTGATTGATTGATTGATTGATTGATTGATTGATTGGTTGATTGATTGATTGATTGATTGATTGATTGAATTTCAAATATTGAATCATATAAGAACACACAGAAATTCTAAAAAAAAAAAGCTTATATTATGTTTACAATTATTATACATCTTTATTATACTTAAAATTAGTTATATAAATTTGAACAGGTTGAAAAATTATATAACAAATCTGTGGTTAACTTTTTCTCTTGTATTTCTTCGTATTTATAAGTTGGCAAAATGTAGACGTATTTTATCACTTTATTTTTATTATATGAGTTATATTCTATAGTTTATGTGCGGAGTGGAAAACTAAAGTATTTTTTACTACAAATAAATTTCTATATACTAAAACCTTTTGTTTCATTATTTATCACTCATTTTTTATCTTTTCTATTGCCTTCTCCCCCCCCCCCCTCTCTCTCTCTCTCTCTGATTCTCGTCGTTTTACTTTCCCTTCTCTCTTCTATACACAGAAAGAATAAATTACGTAATTTATGCTGCAGTTATGTCAATACTCATTATCATTATAACATAACTGATGCTACTAAATTGGAACGACATAAACTATTATGCTGTACAAAATTATATTTATGCTTTGTAATATTACGTAGTATAGCATATATAGATTATGCTGTATATTGAACAAAATGTTCTGAAAATGAGCTAGCATAATTATTATATTTTTTATTTGTCCGTGTAGCAGTCCCTTTTTTCTCATTTTCTGTTCTCTCTCTCTCTCTCTCTCTCTCTCTCTCTCTCTCTCTCTCTCTCTCTCTCTCTCTCTGTCTTTCTTTGTCTGATCTTTCAGTTCTTTCGCTCTCTCTATTTTTCTGTCTGATTTTTCAGTTCTCCTCACTCTCTCTATTTCTCTCTCTCTCTCTCTCTCACACCACTTTTTCACGTGAATAAAAACTTTTGTTTAAACCCAAGCTTTTAACACTAAAAATTACGACTTTTAAAATTACACCAGATGGTACTATCTCTAATACATTAGGCTATAAAGTTCAATTTTATATATTAAATAGATAATAAAATCAACTTTATTGTTATAGACCACCTACGGATTTTTAAAACTTATATAGATTTATATATTTTAGAATTAACGTGCATCTAGAATTTCAAATGTTTCAACTTCTAAAATATATATATATTATATATATATATATATATATTCGAGTTAAAAATTATTGTAATTTTCTAAGTAGTAAATTTTTATTTTAATACAATGAGATTGGGGTGTCATGATTATAGTTTTTTATTTTAGTCTTGAAATTTGATCTATTTAACTTTTTTTTTAGTGTTAATTTTAATTGTATATTAAAATATTTATTGTAAAACTCGCTGGTCAAGTGAAATAAGAACATTTATTGCGTTATCATTTTAATTACTGTATTAATTTTCAAAGTCAATAAATGTCAAAAAAATTATATTTGAAAAATTTTGAACAAGATTTATTCTTAAAACAAAATTCAAAAGGGGAGGGGGCACTGCAACGGCGTTAAGATAAAAAAATTTTAACCTTATAATAATTAAGAATTTATATTTCTTGAAACTAAAATTGCCCTAAAAACTGTTACAACAACTATTTTATAGTTTAACAGGGAGAAAATATGCATGAGATTTCTGTTGAAATTAAAATTAAATAATAATATAAAAAAAAAATTCATTCCTTATTTTATGGCAAATCAGATTTGCATTCATTAAAATCTCCAAATTAATTAGAATTATTCTTAAACTTTTTTTTTAGAGTAAATTGCTTATATTAAATAAATATATTTTTTTAATTGATATAATTCTGAATACCTATACACAGACAAAAATAAATACGTAATAATTATAAAATAAATTACAGTATATTTTATTGTGATTGATCGATTATACTACATAGCATAATAGTTAAGATGTTCAGCATAATTACGTTATTACAAAATTACAATATTTGTGCTCTACGATATAGCAATTTTTCAATGCAGCATCAATTAGGTAATTTATTTTTTCCGTGTTTACAGAATTCTAATTTCAAATATTATTATGTTTTTAGCTTCTTGTTACAACTTGATTCCTTTTTTTTATGTACAATTTTATTTTAAACTCAATTAAGAATTATTATTCTGTTATCACAGAAGAATTTTAATACAGGTTATATTAGAGGTAATGCTTTCTTATTATAGTCCTTATTATATGAACAGCATAATTATTTACGTTATAATTTAGTATTATTTATGCTTTAACGACATAAATGCAGCATAAATAATTACAGAACTTATTCTTTCCATGTTTGAAAAAAATAAATACATAAACGTATGCAGTCAAATGAATGTTAATTTTCAGGTATGTTAGGATTTGATCTGTCATTATATAGAAAATTTATTTTGTAAGTTTCATCTAATGTCTTAAAGAATTGTTGAAAATCTTCCATAAGATCTCTCTCTCTCTCTCTCTCTCTCTCTCTCTCTCTCTCTCTCTCTCTCTCTCTCTCTCTCTCTCTCTCTCCGCCTCCTACTATACTTCAGTTTTAGTATTGTATAATAGATGTTACTTTGAACGTTAAAGTAAAATTTATATTTATTTTATTTTGATTCTTCATCGTCTCAGATTACATTCCAAGTACCACGAAATCTTATTACCTAGCATTTTTATAAGATACAAAATAAACTTCTTATTTCATTGCAAAGGAAGGATAATTGTTTAAATATAGATTTAATTCTTTGTACTAAATGTTGTGGATAACTGAATGTTACAAAATATATATCCAGAATTTAGTGACATAAATATGGAAACTGCAAAATCTGATAAAAAAAAATAAATAAAAAAGGTGTAATTTGATTTAGTCCAAAAATAAGCTACACAACTATAAATATATAATGACTATAATGAGTGTTTATGTAATATGCAGGAAAAGAAATTGCTGGAAGAGGAAACCACGTGACGGTAGGCTTGACCTTCTGATCACGTGATTTCCTTTTCCGGTACTTCCTTTACCTGATTTTATAGTAAACAAAAGCACTCACAGTGTATTATATTCCTCTTTTAATTTTTAATTGAAATAAACTCTTTTTGAATTAGAATATTAATTACGTTTATTAATTTAAAAACACATTAAATTTTAATACAGTAGAATATTATACTTTTATCCGAATACTTTAATTACATTTCAAAAATTGATGAAAGAGACGTATTTATGTAATACTATATACACACATATTTGGAACATATTACTTATGATTAATTAAAAATATTTTTACATTATTTTTTATATTATTTACATAGTAAATTAATGACTGTTGAAAATTTATTTTCAATTTGAATATTCATATGTTTGAATATTTTATATTTTCAATTTGAATTATTATTATTATAATTTTATAATTAATATAGTGACGTTACCAACTCTTGTTGTAACAAGCAATGTTACTATGAACTGCCTGGGTCAATAAAATTTATTATTCTTATGCTTAAAGTGCCTACATATGAGTGCATGACACGTTTATAAAGCAATGAAGTAACAGTTTTCACAGTTTCTGTACCTATTCTTCAGGATATGTAGATCTAAAAATTCATTTTCTTCTTCTTTTTCTACTAACAATAAAACAGTCTTTTACAATTTATGACAAGTTACTTAAATTACGAAATTACACAACACAATTTTATTGTAATTTCAATTTGACAGAGTACTCGAAATACAATATTATTAAGAAAATCTCTTTTTTTCCTTCTTCTTTGACATATTTCAACGTTTTTGTAGTTAAAAATTACGACGATACGAAGAAAAGATTATGATCTCTCTCAAGTATTGTTAGAATTAGCCCGCATTGTTGTGAAAATATATGTTTATTTATATCACAATGATATCACTCATTGTTGGCAACTCTTAACACTATATATGTATATAAAATCTACTGCCAAGAATTGCAGCCGTTCATAATATATTGTGCTATATGTTATACTGGAGCTAGTTAACTTCAGTTTTGTATGAATATTGTTTGATGAAACTTTTTGACAATTTTATTTCATTGTATACAGTATACATTTTACCTTTCCTTTGCTATAGAAATACATTCTTCGTTGCTTTAAATAAAAATATATATACAATATATAAATAAATAATGATTTTTTTTTTAATTTATTTATTTTGAATGGAAGACTTGCGTAAGTAAGTTTAGTAACAAATTAAACAAACTGAGAGGTCAAAAATAAAAGTACAAACAAAGCGATGGCTCAATATAGATTTCTTATGGAGCAATCAAGCAGCTATAACTTAAGTTCGACTTTTTTTTATAAAACACAAACATTTTTATTGTAGCTATTTAATTGAGTTTCAAAGATTTTCCTGAATTTTCACCAATTTATTAGTTAATTTGTCAACCAATTGATTTGAAATTCAGGAATATATAATTTTAGTGTTGAGAAAAATTTCTTACTGTTTTATGTTCCATAAGAAAGCAGGTATAAATCAATAAAAAATCGTCCGGTAGAAGTTTATTAATTTTAGTATTCGGAGTATGTTTATTTTCTTCACTTAAAGGAAAGGCATAGAAAACATGAAACAACACGTTCTTTTTAATCATTAAACACGAAATGGGATCTACAAAACTGATGACAATTTTTACCAGAGTGTAAATGTGTCCGCAGAAGAGAGCATGAAAAAACTGTAAAGTATGCAATTTGCGTAAATATTTCTGTTTATGACGTCAGAAAAAAGGCAAAAACTAGTATGAAAATGTTCTGCAGGTTGCATAAATTGAAATTTTCTGATCACTGCTACGGCATCACAGTTGGATTTTGAGACCAATTAATGTTATTTATGTAAGTCCCATTACATCAAGTATTTTGTGATGTAAATTATAATGATTTCATGTTGTCTATGCCTTCTCTTTTGCAACATTTTTAATTAAAGTAATTTTTATTTTAAATTTCAATAAAATCTTTCTTGACCGATTTTAAATTAAAAGTAAAAATATCTAACTAATAAAACATCCTGCACAAGTCGTTCTCACCGTGTATAAAAACAATTTAGCCTTGCAATTAGTTCCAGACATTATTCGTCGACAATTACACGCAATTTATATTCAAATTTCCGACTTTGTTGTCAAAAACAATTAATAATTAAAAATTTAATTATTTTGCCATGAATTATGTCGACTTTAACTCTAACACCTGTTCTAAATTCATAAATCACGACTTCTTTTCTTTTGTGTTTTGCAAGTAATTTATATATGTTTGAGAGAAAATTGGGCATATATTTGAAAAGCGTACAATTTTTATCTTTTCTATTGTTGTGTGTGTGCTTTTTTTTAAGAACTTTGTTACACAAATTTTCCTAGCAAATCTCTCTCTCTAGCATTCATTCTAGCCCTAAGAGATGCGTTGGGATTTCTTTTATATATATATATATATATATATATATATATATATATATATATATATATATATATATATATATATATATATATATATATATATATATATATATATATATATATATATATATATATATATATATAATATAATATATAATATATATATATATATATATATATATATATATATATATACATATATATATATATATATAAATATATATATATATATATATATATATATATATATATATATATATATATATATATATATATATATATATATATATATATATGTATGTATGTATAAAAAAGACATGATGTACTGTTACACCTTACACTTACAGAGTGTAATAGACCACAAAGAATATAACGTATATATAAACTGTTGATTCGTTTCATTTTTAAGTTTCCCTTCTATTATTATACAAGATTATAATTATTATTTATTTTATTTTTACCTTTTGCCTATACGCCTAAGTGGCCTAAGCATTTGTAGTAAAAAAGCTTATAAGTATTAAAAAAATATATATATATATTGAATACCTTTTTATTATCAAAAGATTTGTTGCATAAAATTGCGCATTATCGCCATACTAGAGCAGATAAATTCATCACCAAGCATACGATAAACATAATTTTTTGACTATCGTTCATGAGTATTGTGGGTATTAAAAAAAAATATAATTTTTCCAAATTACTATTCAATATTATTTACTGTTCAATTATGGCGTCGAAGCGTAAGTCTTAATCAGTGAATGAAACCATACCATATCAATAAAGCTACCTTTTTACAAAAAAAAAAAAAAAAAAAAAAAAAAACGTCATTCTACATTGAATAATTGTTATATTATATAGCACAAATGTAATAGTGCTGAACATCTTAACTATTATGCTACGTTATAATCGCAATACAATATAGCATAAATTACATTGTTATGTATAAGTGTTGCTACATTGAGCTATAGCATAATTATTTTACGTATATATTTTGTACATGTATATAACGATATAAAAATAAATTCTTACACAAAAATGATTCAATATAAAATTATCATAAAAAGATATATTCGCAATTCTTCAATAAGAAGACAAAAGGAGTCACCATGTAAATGTTAATAAAATTGAATATTTGAGTATAAAATACATTTGGCGAAGGTACACCTTGAATAATAATGGCTCAAAGATGTATTGTTTCCACTCATTGTTACCTAATTACTATGTTATTATTGTTTAAATTGACATTAAAATTCAAGAAGCACAAGTTTATCCTACATTGCCAAACATTTCCTTTTCATATATATTTACGTTTTAAGAATTTTAAATGTTTTATTTTGAATTCACAAGGAAATTGTGTTTTTTTCAAACAATTCTTTAATTTGAGCATTTATTGTTATTTACTTATTATTTTAATACTTTAATTACACCATATTAAAAACAACAATATAATATAAGTGTAGTATAGTAAAAGTATAATATAATTATAGTATAAGTATAATATAAGGGTCAGAATTCCTCATCTCACACAGTATAACACCCTCATCTGAAATTTTTGGTGAAAAAAATATATGTTATTGAGGACTGTCTAAAACCAATATATATGAAGTTTTAGGTCAATCGGACCAAAACTGGAATTTTGGGGCGGGAAATTCAAAATTGAATAATTGAGATTTTGAGCTACACTTAGTTTTTTCCCATAATTTGGTAGGATGATATTTGGGAATTTTTATATTATATTTGGATACTATGGTAGTATACACATTACGTGAAACCAAAAAAGTCGATTTTTCCCGTACCGATTTTTTAGGAAAAATCGTGGAATGTCAGCTTAAAAAGCTTAATTTAGGTGTTGTATAGAGCCGTATTGCAGCGAAACTAATAAGAAATTTGAAACGTAAATTTGCATAGAGGTACCTGGGTATCTGTGCTTACTAAAAATTTTAATATTATTTTTCCAGTCATCTTTGTTGAATTTAGCGGGAATTTTGAATTTTGATAAAAATGAAAAAAATGGCAAAATAAAAAAATCGATTACAAAAAAGTCTCCAAATATTTTTTTGATTTTTTTGGCCTAAAATACTTCTACACTATTGTTCTAACATGTGACAAAAAATCAGCCTGCTTTTTTAATTATTACTATTTTTTTTCTAATTTTGAAAATTGTAGTTTTTTCATCGGTCGGCAAAAAGCTTCAGAGCTTATGGATGTATTTTATTTTCGATGTGCATGGTTCAAAGCAACTTAAGCAACATATCAATATCACTTTAAAGTCGTGAACTAGTAAATCAACATAAATACCTATATCACCCCCTTCCCCCTCCCCCTCACTTCCTACCTAATTTCTGGAAATATGACGTTTTTTCGTGAATATATTTGAAATAATTTTTTATATGAATTGTGTTAATTGAATAAATGATTTATTTATTGATTTGTTAATTTATTGATCTTTTGATTGATTAATTGATTGATTGATTGATTGATTGATTGACTGACTGACTTGTATGAGTTTTAAACATTCAATTTTAAATTGAAACTCATATCCTGAAACTTCTAGTCAGTCAGTCAGTCAATCAATAATAAATAAATCAATCAATTAATCAATCAAAAGATCAATAAATTAACAAATCAATAAATAAATCATTTATTCAATTGTCACGGGTGTGACATGTAACATTATTATGTATAATGCTACCCCGTGACAGGTATCGGGGGTCGAACTAAAATACAATAACAAAGTATGTTATTGCAAGCAAACTTGCATACACGCATTATTAGCTTTAGGGCACTAATGCGTGTGTGCAAGGCTAGGTAGAGAAAGTGAGATAGGAGGGAGGCTCGAGCACTAGCAGGCACTGGGCTTGCGAACTGACCGCTGACCAAGGTGCAGCTACTGCCCGTGACTCCTCGCTCATACGAAAAGACAGCAATGGAGACTGTCATGCTAATACGTAAGTGTACTGTGTTTCATGTATGGAATGATCTTTATCCTTGATGTTGAAAATACAAACCGTATCGACACAAAGAATTGAGTTGTCCTTTAAGAAAAAACTCCCTCTCACCTTAGCCTTAGTTATGTGCTTTAGCTTTGATTATATTTAACAATTACATTGGCAATTAGGCTTAATATTAGCCAGGATAACCAACAAGCTAAAAGCAGCAAAAGTGTCACGGGTGTGACATGTAACATTATTATGTATAATGCTACCCCGTGACAGGTATCGGGGGTCGAACTAAAATACAATAACAAAGTATGTTATTGCAAGCAAACTTGCATACACGCATTATTAGCTTTAGGGCACTAATGCGTGTGTGCAAGGCTAGGTAGAGAAAGTGAGATAGGAGGGAGGCTCGAGCACTAGCAGGCACTGGGCTTGCGAACTGACCGCTGACCAAGGTGCAGCTACTGCCCGTGACTCCTCGCTCATACGAAAAGACAGCAATGGAGACTGTCATGCTAATACGTAAGTGTACTGTGTTTCATGTATGGAATGATCTTTATCCTTGATGTTGAAAATACAAACCGTATCGACACAAAGAATTGAGTTGTCCTTTAAGAAAAAACTCCCTCTCACCTTAGCCTTAGTTATGTGCTTTAGCTTTGATTATATTTAACAATTACATTGGCAATTAGGCTTAATATTAGCCAGGATAACCAACAAGCTAAAAGCAGCAAAAGCCACTTGCGACACAATTAACACAATTCACATAAAAAATTATTTCAAATATATTCACGAAAAAACGTCATATTTCCAGAAATTAGGTAAGAAGTGAGGGGGAGGGGGAAGGGGGTGATATAGGTATTTATGTTGATTTACTAGATCACGACTTTAAAGTGATATTGATATGTTGCTTAAGTTGCTTTGAACCATGCACATCGAAAATAAAATACATCCATAAGCTCTGAAGCTTTTTGCCGACCGATGAAAAAACTACAATTTTCAAAATTAGAAAAAAAATAGTAATAATTAAAAAAGCAGGCTGATTTTTTGTCACATGCTAGAACAATAGTGTAGAAGTATTTTAGGCCAAAAAAATCAAAAAAATATTTGGAGACTTTTTTGTAATCGATTTTTTTATTTTGTCATTTTTTTCATTTTTATCAAAATTCAAAATTCCCGCTAAATTCAACAAAGGTGACTGGAAAAATAATATTAAAATTTTTAGTAAGCACAGATACCCAGGTACCTCTATGCAAATTTACGTTTCAAATTTCTTATTAGTTTCGCTGCAATACGGCTCTATACAACACCTAAATTAAGCTTTTTAAGCTGACATTCCACGATTTTTCCTAAAAAATCGGTACGGGAAAAATCGACTTTTTTGGTTTCACGTAATGTGTATACTACCACAGTATCCAAATATAATATAAAAATTCCCAAATATCATCCTACCAAATTATGGGAAAAAACTAAGTGTAGCTCAAAATCTCAATTATTCAATTTTGAATTTCCCGCCCCAAAGTTCCAGTTTTGGTCCGATTGACCTAAAACTTCCTATATATTGGTTTTAGACAGTCCTCAATAACATATATTTTTTTCACCAAAAATTTCAGATGAGGGTGTTATACTGTGTGAGATGAGGAATTCTGGCCCATAAGTATTATTGGACTATTATTATTTTGATTTTTTTTATTTGCATATGTATAGTAAAATTTCCTAGATGCTGGGTGTATTAAAAAATTTTGATGGAAGATCAAATCATTCTGATCTATGATTTTGTAATTTTAGGTTTTATTTAGAATTTTTAATTGAATTTTGCGTGCGTGCGTACACAAATACTACTCGTGTGACATCAAATCACAATGATTACATCGTAATTGAACTGCATATCAGTGGGTATACAATGTTGATATGATTTAATGTATACTGTGTAGTGTATTTGTTTTATGTACGTAAACATCCATCTGTAAAGACATGGAACGTTATACAATTGTATATCTCATTTTGCGATTTTTAAAAAGTAACTGCAAATAAGAAACTGAAAAATTATCACACACCCTCTTTCATAACATGAAATAAAATTATAACATATGTTTAGTGTTATATAACACTAAAAATAAACGGTATTCTTTAGTCCCAAAGTTACTATAGAAACAGAAAAATGACATCAAAACAGTGCAACTTTTTTTTTTTTTTTTTTTAGTTATATTGTAACTGATGAGTGATGACAATTTGCACTTTTTTATAGAAAATTTTCTGTAAGAGCGCAGAATTTTTTTATATATATACTTTATTATTAACCTTTGCTGTACTGGCTGAAAATGTCATTCTTTTTTCAGAATAATAATTACTTAACTTATAGTCTTCCTTATTTACCTGATAATTAATACACTAATATACCGTAAAACATATCTAATTAATATTCAGCTCGCAAAACTAAAATATTTAACCACCCTAAGTTAAGTAAAAAAAAAAAAAATGTTGCTATATTAAAGAGAGAGTTCCTAGAAGAAAAAAATTAGTTACTAAATTTGTTAATCTCCGGCGTAAGCACAAGAATAAATAATAGATATTTCAAAACTATGACATGAGCTGCCAAATATTTAGGTTTATAATTTTGATAAATAAATATAAAATGATAATAGTGTATTTAAAACATTCTTAACTATATTTGTAGTATATAACATTTTGAAACTGAGAGATCATCACGTTGAAAATACGACACGGATCAACATGTTTTTATATTTTATATATTGTACAGTTAATGGGTATGTAATATTGAACACTACACTTAAAAAAAGTTTGCATTACTTTTGTTAAGTATATTTGAGATAAACACTTTTGAGTTATTATGAGAAGCCAAAATATAATGAATTTTAGCAAATTATTAACAATAGCTAATTGAAGATACGTTTTTAGTTATTTTAGTCTACTTTAAGTTAAATTTTAGCTATTTTTAATAACTTGCTAAAATGCATTAATAACTTAAAAGTGATTATCTTAAATAAGTTAGTATTCTTAACTATAAAGTAATGCACCATTTTTTTAGAGTGGCAATATTTATTTATTTGAGGTACAGAATTTCCTCCTCTTGACAGGAATGAGTTTGAACATCAAATTTAAGTGCATTTAAATTAATTGAAAGAAACATGTAATTTAAAAATCTGGTAAGTTCATAAGGTGTTCATATTTTGGTTGCACTTTGCGCATGTAACTTAACTCTCAGAGCTTTATTAAAAAATATCATATGATTTTAATATCATAAACTTAAACGTTTTTTAAAACAAGTTTCCCTAAAAATTGCTTCACAGGTCATATTCCTCTATTTCATTTTATGAATGTTATTATACGAAATATAATATTTATATCCTCTCTCTCTCTCTCTCTCTCTGACTCTAGGATGCGACAAAGATTGATGGAATGTTTTTAATGACCATATTAAGAAAATGTCAAACATCAGAAGGCAGTAACACTCCTAGAAAGTTTTAAAATATTTCAAAAAAAAAAAATTTAAAGATTTAATTTAATCAAATCATATTAATTAATATAAATCAGAGTTCCGTGAAAAACATTATAGTAAACTAGTTTTGATGTTCACTAATAATTTTGTGTCATTCCATGAATTAACTTGTCAACAAAACATTCGGAGAATTGTTTATTTAATTATCTAACATAATAATTTAGCATTTTTAATTGAGATCTATATAAGATATGAGTTTATTTTTTTTTTTCTGTAAATTTTTAAATCCTGCTTCACACTATACTATGTATAGCTTACAACAGAGCTCCTATATGGCCGAGTGGTACATGAGTGGTCAGACATCTGACTCGTCTCTGCACTCCTCAAAGAGTACAGGTTCGAGTCACTGCTGGGTACGTACACGTCAAGTGTGAGAGCACCACACGTTGCTCGAGCCGTGGTTATATGCATTCCATGACGACAGCACAGAATTCAGATTGATGTGATTGTACCGTCCAGTCTGTCTTGAGTTTCCACGGTTTCTCTAGGCTTTCATGACGAATGTCGGGCTGTGTAATTAGGCCGTGTGTACATGCAGTTTCCATGGTGCTTGCACTTATTTCTTATCCTATAAAAATTGTGGAGATACTATGGCCTTTTTTGTAAACCTATTCTCCTTTTATACTAAAAAAAAGTTCAATATATATGTTATTTCATACTGTAGGTGATAGAACAAAAATTAATAAAATTGGCTTCCGCAGCACTAAAAAAAATCAGGGTTTACGAATAAGCCTGCTGTGATATACAATTTTATTACTTTATTATTAAAATTTTAAAACTTTTAAATATATAAGGAAAGAAAAAGTGACAATAATAAGTAGTTCTACAAAACGCCGAGGAAAAAATTAGTTTTGATAAATTGAAAGTTTTTAAAAAAAGACCACTTTTTCCTTTAACATTAATATGTGTATAATTTTACATGTAAATATTTTTTTATAATAAACTTATACCTTTAGCAAACACGAAACTATAAAAAATACAAACATTAATTCACTTACCTTCATTTATATAGTGGTATGAAAAATATAAAGTTCTCACAAGTAAATCTAGCTACTTTTACGTTACAGTACACCCTAAAAAAATAAACGTTTACAATGTTATACAGTTTGTTATTCTTGTATAGTCATTACCTAAATTTTCTATAACGTTATCGTTAAAGGCGTAGAAGAAACACGTCTAATATCCTAACATAGATAAATATCAACGTTGATTCGGCCGGAGTCATTGATTTCTAATATATTTTCCATTCACAAAATGAGCGCTGCGGGTTTATGAAGTCACAGCTTGCCTGTTTCCACGTGCGTGGACTAGAGAACTGTGACGTCATAAACTTGCAGATATCATTTTGTAAATGTAAAATAAATTAGAAATCAATGACTCCGGCCGAATCAACGTTAATATTTAGGTATGTTAGGATATTAGTTTCCTTTTTTTTTTTTTTTTTTTTTTTTTTTTTTTTTGTTCAAGGTGTTCTACGCCTGTAAGTAAATTTCATTTATGACTATAACTTTAACGGTATAACGTTGACTCTAATTTGTCCCTTTCTATAACGTTACCTTAACGTTAGCAGCTTTTTTTTTTTGAAGATATAATTTTTTTTTCACTTATATATAAGTTTAATTATTTTTACAGTTAGTATTTCAGTTATATTTAATTATTTATAAATGAACGGGTATTTTATTTTGTAACGAGTTACGTTAAACGACTACAAGACTGTAGCTTTGAAATGTTTTAAATATCGTAGAATTAACGGTTATGACGTCACTATACGTTCAAATTATCGCGATAAAAAGGTAAGTGACGTCACAAGTGTTAAAACCGAATATTAAAAATGTATTGCAACGACCAACTTTAATGTTAATTTCTTATAATTTGAACGCTTTTGACGTCATTTACGCTTCTATCGTTAGATTGTCAACGTTTAGTGACGTCATTACCGTTAATTCTACACATTTTTAAATCGTGTCCACACATAATTGTGACAACATATTTTTACGATTTAAATCCAATTTTTTGTTTATTTGCATAAGAATAACACTGTAAATTTATCGAGAGAATTTGAATAATGCTAAAATATATTATCACAATCGTATTTCTATAACGAAATTTTTAAGTGTGTACGTGTATTTTTTTAATCTAGTAAAATCTCTTAATAAATAACAAACTATTAATAAGATTTAAGCAATTGAAAAATGAAAAAAATATATATATAAAAAAAAACTTAATATTTTAAAGTAAAATTTTTTGACATTATTAAATTTACAAAGATGACATAACATTTTTCTCTCTCTTTTTTCTCCAAGTTAATCTATACAAATAATTTGTCGTTATTTTCTTTACTATCATTTATCTAGATTACTTAGTATTCAGTAGCTACCGCATCTGTCTACTAACCTTTAGGTCTAATATATAATATAAATATAAAGTAAATTAGACCATATTGACAGTTAGAAAGGTGTTATTTGTATTCGTATAGTGTTCAATTTTTATTCATGAACTTTTATATATAATAAAAATATTGTATTTTTTAAAATTAACTTTCATTGTATATTGATTAATTATTATTTTATTAATAAATGATTGATTAATGATTTGTGAATAAATATTGCAAATTTTTTAATTTGATAAATTGTTGGATGAGGTTTTTTATTGAAATGATTTAAACAGATCTTGTTGTTCATACATATATAAATTTTATTTTTGAATTCAATAGAAGATTCTATAGTAATAGAAATGAACTGCCTTAGTCAATAAAAATTGCAATTTTGTATCTTTTTTGAACAATTTTGTAGTTTAAGCAAAAAAATTCTTTTGAATTAAATTAATAATAAAAAAAGTAAGAAAAGCAATGCTAACCTTGCAAATTTTTAATTTTTACCCTAATTATCTCTAATCACAATAGAAACTTGGATATCTTGCTAACTATAGCTCAAAAATTATCATTTTATCTAATATATTTTTATATTTTTATTTTTTTTATAATATATTTTGATTTTTTTCAGTACTATAAGGTTATACTCGTTACGAATAGTGAAACTTCAAGTGTTTGAAAATTTAAGGAGATAACAATGAAAATTTTTAAATTACAGATTTCCTTTTTTTTTCTCTGTACAGAATAGCCTAATTTTAATGTGTTCTCCTAATAAAGGCAGTATGAACTCACCAAACGAAAGGTTCGAGCCATCGCTTGCGAATACGTATAGTGTGAGAGTACAACACGTTGCACGAGCCGTTTTTACCATGATGATGTACCAGTCATATTATTTAAAAATGAATGTCTATTCTATTGACTTATGGCCATACAATGCAATCAGATGGAGATTTCAGTTGACGCTAAACTCTATTTCAATACGTTACTTCTATTATGTCAATAGAAATTCCGTTTTAAGTAAAATGAATGTGCAGCATTCGGAAGGTGCATCGTCTAACCTACCTAGACATTTCCACGGTTTCTTTAGGCTGTTATAGCGAATATCGGACTGTTTAATTTACTTATTTTTTTAGCCTTGTGTGCTTTTTTCATTGTAAACTTCTTTTGAACAATGTGGTGAATATCTAAATAGGCAATAAAAAAGGTTTAGAACTAATACCCAGTACATATGATCCATACAATAGAAAAGTACAAATACATTTCTTTCAGTGTAAACAATTGACGTGATGTTCATGTTAGAGCAGCTGCACTGACGCAAACTGATGTGTTGATCTTTTGATGCGCAATTTTGGCTTGTCATGACGGCAAATTAGTTCTTATTCAATCACCTATACATGTATACATATATATACATATACCCTCTCAGTTGTGATATATATACAATATATCAAAACGTATTATCTACATTGTAATATACATTGTAAAGTAATCCTATATTTATTATTTGTCACTGCTGCTCATGTATATATAGACGATGTTTTTTAAATCAATATTAATGTTATGCTATTTTTAATATAAACCTTTTTATTTTTCTATTAGTAGGGTGTATGCGCATGACGTCATACTGAAGCAATAAATAACATTGCTCAAATTCAAACAATTGACTATTTTCTTTGGGCAATTGGTTAACTTTTTTGTTAGTTATATTCTTCTCGCATAATTGAAAACGTAATTCAATCTTTTAACAGCATCAGTGTAGTGCTCCCCAAAAGCATTTCTATTTTTGTTTTATATATAAGAAAAAAATATGCATAAATAGCAAAGGAAGAAAAAAATAGAAAACTTGCATTCGGCACAAGGTTTATATATAAACCTTGCATTCAGCAGTATTTTCTGGTCTTTAAATATATCCGATTAAAATTACTTTTATAAAATTTAATATCGAAGGAGCATTTCTAAATCTATTGTTTTATTTTAAAATAAAAATAAGTCTATTTTAAAGAACATGAAACCACGTGTTTTTTTTAATGATTGATTTAACACAGAATAGGATCTACAAAACTTGTGACAATTTTTACCTGAATGTAAATGTGGCTCCACCACAAGAGAGCGTGAAAATACCGTAAATTTATTATTATTATTATTAAAGTATGCATTTTACGTGAATATTTCTGTTTATGACGTCAAAAACAAACAAAAATTTTGGTATGAAAATGTTATGGAGGTTTCATAAATCAAAATTTTCAGATCAATGTTACGGCACTACAGTTTAGTTTTGAAACAAACTAATATTTAGTTTTGAAAAAAACTAATATTTATGTAAGTCCCATCATGTGTTTTGAGATATACTAATGTTTTTTTTAATTAGTAATTAGATTCTATGTCAAAGACATAAATAAATCTAAATTCAAATATAAAAAAATGGGAATGTGAAATAAAAAATATGCAAAGTAAATAGATTTTTTTACCCTGATAAAAATGAGTCATTTGCTTCAATTTTTTTGTCTAGCCCGCCATGTGTGTCTAGTCCCCCCCCCCCCCTCCTCCTCCTGGCTTGCTCTATAATATCTCCAAGATTGATGAGATCTGCGTATTTTTTGTCTCAAACTTGAAGAACAAACGGAAACATTAGTATGTTGTTCTTGTTATATTTATAATGTCATGCAGTAAATGTATTTGATACACAAGCATAATTAAAGGTGAGGTCTAGCCACAAATATATCTCTCAAACATTGAAGTTAAATGAAATTAACATTGGACATAGGTAATAATATTACATCAAAGGTTGGTCTTGTAAATTGTACCAAAACTTGTTAATAGATTCAGTGAAAGATTAAAATAATTTTATTTTACCTAAGTTATGGAATCAGATTCTAGGAAATTTGAAAATGCTAAAGTCAAAAAAATCTGGTAAAAAGGGAGTTAATATATATATATATATATATATATATATATATATATATATATATATATATTTTATATATATATATATATATATATATATATATATATATATATATATATATATATATATATATATATATATATATATATTTTACCTTATTATTTAAATTTATTTTGTTCAAATTTTAATTTAGTGATGAAAGCTTACAATATAAGCATTAAAAAAAAACGGTTTGTTTCAATGTTTTTGTTCCTAAGGAAGAACATTTTTATTATGGATATGTTAAATAAAATTTGAATGTGTAATAAATGTAAATATCTGAGTTGAACCGACCGATAAGGCCTAGGCCTTGATTTCTGTATATGAGTGATGTGATAAATAATATTATTATATATTTAAACTAATTGTCAAAGTAATAATAACAATATAGTATAGAAGTACAAAATGATATGCACACGGAAAAAAAACAACTAATAATTATACTATCTCATTTTCAGCACAATTTGTTTAATACAGCATAAAATATTAAAATATTATGCTATACTGCATAACAACTATACATAGCGTAAATATTATGTTGTACGGCATAATTATTTATGTTGTTCTAATTTAACACAATTTATGCTATATAATTGCATAAATGCAGCATAAATTACGTAATTTATTATTTCCGTGCCCTTGTAAAATACTATTTACTATTACAGCATCATTGGACCACTTATGCAATGAAATGTTTGCAATTGTTGCAACGTGTAAGTGAAAACAATTTTTTCATAAGAAATGCAATAACTAAGAATTTTCCAATTTATTTTAAATAGTTCGCAAGAAGTCCATAATGTTTTTATTTTGTACGATTAATACTTTGTTTTCTAACAAGTATATACTGCTTCTATAACTTAGCTAAAATAAAGGAAAAGAATATCGATAATAATTTAAGTACATAATTATAATTTTCCCTACTTTAATTAAAGTTTTTAAGATATATGTAATAATATTTAGAGTATAATAAGATTGCAATTATTAAACTAAATACTCATAATTATATGTTACTAGATTTTTAATGTTCGTTTATTTTAAATATTATATGATAATTATTTAATTATACGAATTAGTCATTAGTAATTATATTAATAAGGATACTTATAAAATTATTGTAATAAAAAAATATTAGCTGACTCAATGTAGTAATTATTCTATTTTTATAACTTATTTTTAATGTTCAAATAAATCTTACGTGGAAGAACATAAAAAAATCACAAAATTTCAGCTGTATAAAATAAACATGAATGTGATAATAATATATTTTACCATTCAAATTCAGTCATTTAACGATTCATCCTGATATCCTTACACTGAAAAAACACTTTCTTTAGGTTAAAATCGTGAGCAAAGCAATCACTACGATTTGAGTACAAATAAAAATCCTATAGGGTGTATACATTCATGTTAAAGCCATAGACCACATAAAACAACATGTGGTTTTTAATGAATAAACACGAAATGGGATCTTCAAAACTGATGACAATTTTTACCAGAATGTTAATTTAGCCCTACGAGAGAGCGTGAAAATACTGTAAAGTATGCAATTTGCGTGACTATTGGTGTTTATGACGTCAGAAACATGCAAAAATTAGTAAAAAAAATGTTGTGCGGGTTGCATGAATTGAAATTTTCTGGTCACCTCTATACGGAGCTCTAGTTGGGTTTTGAGACAAACTAAAGCTATTTATGTACGTCCCATCAAGTGTTTTGTGATATAAATGCTTATGTTTTCTTCTGGTCTATTCCTTTAAAGTCTACGCCATATACGTGAGCACTAAATACTATGGTTTGTTATGGGAAATTGACTCACTTTGAATTCAAATTTTAATAAAAAATCAAAATATATTTATTCATTTCTTCTATCCTAAAACCAAAATACACATAAAGTGTATCAGCTTATTAGGTTATTATACACCTCTGGCCAAAAGTTCCCGAACGATTTGCATAGGCAACCCGCAAGCATACTCTCCTATCATGAGAAAACGCAGCGGCCCCGCGTTCGGGTACTTTTGGCCAGAACTGTACATTATATATTATATAGAAATGATAATCTAATCAATAAAACAAATTCATACAAAAATTTACAACAACTCATGTGTACATATTAATATAACAATAAAGAAAAACACAAATATTTGATAGAAAATATCATATATTTGGTCCTGTAAAAATTCATCCACTGGGTAATGGTAATATTGTTTAACAGTAAGACTTTAAGATTTTTTTTTTGTTTTTTTTTTTTTAATAATTGTTTCGTTTTGTTTTCTTAATTCTTTGCCAGTTTAAAAAAATATATAATAATAATAAAAATAATTGGCAATATTTTGAGAGCATTGATGCTGTTATAATAGACTGAATTAAATTCTCAAGTATGTGAGATAAATAATAATAACCAAACAAAAAATAACTGATTTCTCAAAGAACATATAGCTAAAATGAAGTTTGTTCTATGCTGAGCAAAGTTGTTCATTGATCCAGTATGGTGTCAAAGTGCATTCAGTATGACGTCATGCGCTTACGCTGCATAATTATCTATTCAGGTAGTGCATTAAATGGGTAATATAATAGTCACCTATAATCGTAATTTACCTATACACCTATCATACAAAAATTTCAAGTTTTTTTACGACTCCAGAAAAAACACATAAAAGCTCGTTCTGTAAAGTAAAGTGAATCTCAATAACTGTGATTGGCTGACCAACAAAATAAGACACATTCATTGGTTGATTTTTTTTTTAGCCGATTAAAGTGAGTCGCATATTGAGACTGGAACTTTTTTTGGGAAGTTTCTTTCATTCGTATCAAGTTAAAAGTTCTAAAAGAAGAAATAACAATGAATGACCATATGTGTAAACGTAGTAAACAGGTAACGACGTCATATCCTGCTGTTTTTAACAAAGGAACATTTTCGAAGCTGGCTCAATATTTGTGTGTAGTTTATAAGAACAAGCTAAAGAAAACATACTGGAAAAGAAAGTGAGTATTTATCCTTTTTTTTTTTTTCAGTGTAGCTAAAAAAGATAATACAGTAATAAAAAAATGGTTAAATCAGTCCTAACTCATGATACACAATCATATTATTAATAACAATTCTTTTTACAAATAATAATCTAATTTTAATGGGTGAAAATTTTGTAATAATAACAAAAGAAACAAAAAAACTTGAAGTAGCATCCTAATTATATTTAATTTTAATAATATAGAATGAATCCATATTTGTTATATACCTTACTTTTTTCTACTTTAATATTTTTTTTATCTCAATAATCAATCAAAATTTAATGTTAATCTAGTTTAGATTTCACTTTGATGACCTTAGAAAAAAAAATCAATCGAAAAAAAAAAAAGATACAGTTTTCAAATGAGAAAATTGAATTTAAACATAAAAAATTCCAATTTAAATGTTTAAAAATGATACACTGAGAATACAAAAGTATTACAGGCTATAGTAGTTTAAACTGGTACTCACATCGATAAAAAAAATATATATGTAATAATTATGCTAGCTCATTTTCAGCACAATTTGTTCAATACAGCATAATTTATGCAATAATTCATAGTAACGATGTTAAATGACATATATATAATATTGTGCTGCATAATTATTTATTCTGTTTGTATTTAGCATTGTTTATGCTATAATATAAATGCAGCATAAATTCCGTAATTTAATATTTCTGTGCAATACAACTGTAAGCATTTCGTACATTACTTCCAAACAATTAAATATGAAATTCTAATGCATAGAGATAGAGAGTAACTTAAATTATTCAGAATTCAATACTACAGATTAAGCATTTTAAATGTTTAGCAATGAATTTTCACTCACTACCAGTGTATGGATACTACAGTGAAATGGGTAAAGAGCAAACACTTATTGATATAGGGAACCCATGTATATTTTGTACTCATCATGCTTACATAACCTCTTTAATATGTAGAGAAAATACACTCTTGTTTCAACGCACTGTACACAATCAGATATCAGGAAATCAGGATCCCAATCAGGAATCAGGGTGTGAAAAATTTAGATATTTTTTCTATCGTTGGGTGGTATTTACATCCAAATAGCCCAAAAATTTCCATTCAGTTTTAGTTTCTATCAGACTTGGTCACGTTACTGATTTTTTGTAACTTCGTTACGTTACTAACTACTTCAAGAAAAAGTAATGACGATACGTTACTCGTTAAAGTACAGTTTTTTAAATGTAATGACACTAACGTTACTTACTATACTCTTAAAAGTAGTGAGTTACTTTAAGCGTTTACTTTACTGTATTTACTTCAAATATTTTTTAAAATATGTTAAAAATATTGTTACTGTTTCCGATAAATTATAAAAAGAGATTTAAATCAAAATCATAATGACTTTTCAGTCATTATGAAATACTAATAGATAAGAAGCTTATTTCTGTCAGTGCTTGAAATATTAGAAAATAGAAATTTAGTGTCGTTACATGGCAAAAATTACTTGAAACAGTAACGCGTTACCGTTACTCGTTACTGCTATCAAAAAGTTATGACGTAACGTAACGTTATTTTTTAACAAAAAGTAGTGAAATTACGCTACTGCCCAAGTCTGGTTTCTATTAGTACTTTTGGAACACTGTAGAGGATGCCGTATAGGTTACTCTCTAAAAATTTTGTACGTTATAAAGTAAATATTTCTTTTCTGAGTGTACTCTAATAAAAAAAGGAAATGAGATCTTGTTATTATTGTTTTAAACTTATTTGATTACTGTAATACGATATATTTTTTTATTTTAAAATATATATGATATATATATTTTTATTTAATTTAATTTTTTTGAAGGAAGTTATCAATATTATTAACTGTTTAAAATAGAAATCATTCGCACTAAAAGAAAAACAAATCTATATAACTTAACTTTTTTTTGTGTGTGTTTGATTTTATAAGGTCTTTGATTTATTAATGTTTGTACTAGTTTTTTTATATACTTAACTTATATAAATAAATAAATAAGTTTGTAAAAAAATAAAGGAATAAAAGTATGATTAGTCAATGAATCAATGAATCAATCAATCAATCAATAATACATAGATGCATTTGTACGGTCATCTTACTAAAAAAATGAATTTCTATTGGTATATGGGAATAGCTTGTATTTAGATTAGATAGAGTTTTGCGTCGACTGAAATCTCCATCTGATTGCATTGAATGGCCATAAGCCAATAGAAATTCATTTTTAAGTAAAATGACTGTGCATAATTCGTGTACATAATTATTAAATGACATTTTATAGTATAACAAACACAGAAAAAAAATACTTAATTTAATATGCTGCCTTGAATAATCATAAGTAATTATGCTGAAAATCTTAACAATTATGCTATGAAATAAATATATTATCAATAAACAATATAGCATAAATTATATTGTTATGCATAAATATTGTTGTAGCATAAATTATTACGTATTTATTATTATTTGAAATGGAACTTTAATACAAACATCTTTCATAAATTTAAAACTATAAGAATTTTAATATATTAATTGAAAATACTTAATATAAATATGTAAAAAATATTTAAAACCAAATTGATCGGTTGTTCTGATCAACAACAGCCAATGGGCTGAAAGATTGATCTAACTCTGCATATTTTAAAACTACTAAACTATTTTTCGTTCGAGTATTAGACTAGCGATGTTATAAATATTCATTATATAATTATTATCAAAACAGAACACGTGTTTGTTGTTATATAGTAGGAGCTCTATACGTTGTGGTCACTTTTTTTTTTTTTTTTTTTTTTTTTTTTAACAAACAAGAAATTTTATCCTGCCAAGACTTATTTAGTTGTATCGGCAGATTCATACTTAAATAATACAATTTAAAGACATATTAGCAGTTGTATTAAAAAAAAAAGAAGAGATTTTTAATAATTTTTTGTGGTCACTAGATATTGTACAGTGAGAAAAGCGTTGAAAAGCTTGTATAATTAATAATTATACAATAAGAAAAGAATAGAAAAAAATAGAAAATAGAATAGAAAGAATAGAGAAAAGAAGACTAAAAAAATTTTTAAAAAAAGAAAAAAAAGCGAGAGAGAGAGAGAGAGAGAGAGAAATATTACATTCTAAAAAATGACAATTTTTAGGACATTCTAATTTCTTAATTAATTAAGTATTTTTAATTAATTTTTAAAAGTCACGGAATGACGTCACGCATGCATGTCCACATGCATACGTTGCCACCATGAGGGACGTCATTTTTCGATTTGCAAACATTAATTAATATACTTAATGAACTCAAAAACTATAGGGATGTGCATATCAATCGATTCAAGACAATGATTCATTTTTGAGTATGAAATAAAATTATACCCTAATTTTTTGTATATATTTTTCAATGGGACTTGTTAACAACTATGGGTCTCGAACTGCAAACACTCAAACAAAAACAATTTTTTTCTAAAGTTATGATTGATGTGTATTGATTTTGCTTAGAAAGCTACTAACAAATTGAATACAAAAACACCATTGATTATTACAAAATAAAAACTCATATCTTTCATTATAATATTTGTAAACATCTTTTTATTCATCCCATTGTAATACTGATTTCATTTTGTCTCATTTACAAAAAGTATTTATTTACTAATTTCTTTTATATAAACATAGAATAAGAATAATGATAAGGTATATGACATCAAATTTTGCAATTGAAAAATATTCATGGCAAAAAACACACACAAAACACATGTAAAATAACAGTAAATTGTAATGTATTGAAAATAGATTATATTCTCACGCCTTAAATTTGACTTTGAATAATAAAGGTGAGATTGAAGGACTTATAAAACACCTGTATACTCTTCACTGACCAATCATAAAGACATAATGACCTCATTCAAATTTATAAATACTGTTTATTAAACATAATATTAAGTACACTCAAATAAACTTTTTTTTTTTTTTTTTTTTTTTTTTTTTTTTTTTTTTTTTTTTTTGCTTCTTTGATACGTACACGTAAAGAAGAGTATTAATATTGTGTTAGAGGATGAAAGAAGAAAAAGAAAGAAAATATTTGCAAATATTGTGATTTTTGTATTTATTTTGACGTTCATTGCCAATTGATGAAACTTGAGGATGAATTTTAAAGAGATGCATGGGTCATGGGTATGTTTTGAATTTTGAAAAGTGGGTTAATTTTGTTAATTATTATTATTATTGTTTGCTTTTTTCTTTCTTCTGTCTTATCACCAGCACCAGAATCCTACTTGATTCAAAGTGAAGGTGAGAATAATTCAGTACCAATTAGAAACTTCAGGTGGCAAAAACAGGAATCACAGACTAAGCATTTTGCGCACGATGTTAGCTGTGCCAAGAACTGCAGCTTTCTGCATAACACGCAAATGCCTGTCTTATTTTTATTATTATTATTTTACAATTGATTGATTGTATGATTTTTTTTCACACTTAACTTACGTATATTTGTAACATAAATTAAATTGGTAAAAAAAAAATTGTAATTTATTCTTGAAACAATTATGTACGGCTAAAGTTATATCTAATTAAAATTTATGTTAAAGCATTATTTTTTTTAAATAGTTCAACCTAGAACTTTGAAAATGTTCTTTCATAAATGTATTTTGTTGCTTATTTAATTATTATTATTTATTTATATATCTGAATTATTTTCTGTTTTGATCGTCTCTAATTCATACGTCCCTAACGGAAAGATTTTACACAGCACGCACCTCTTTTATTTCTAATTGTACAAACCGGAAGAGAGAGAGAGAGAGAGAGAAATAAAGATAATTTGATGTTTATTATGTATTTAATATTGAAAGTAATAATGTTTCAATCTTAAAATGTAGTCCCAAAATAAGGAACAGTAATTGCATGTTTTATATTACTATTTTTTTTGTACGTACATATATATTCCTCCTGAATTGTTCCTGATATAACATTGAACTGAGATGAATTGTTTCATTAATAGAAAAGTCCTTAATTGTCGATAATATAATGTCTTGACTGGGACTGGGATGGGTGTGGCACGATAACACAATATGGCAAAGCAAAAAAAAAAAAAAAAAAAAAAAAAAAAGCAACACATAAATAGATGTATTACATTTTCTGTTTTCTTAAATAACTTGTAATTTTTTAAGATTTGTTAGTAAAAAATATATTTCAACGACGAGACGCTACGCGCTAACTATTACTATTGTATAGTTCTCGAATCTTAACACAAAAGTATATAAAAGATATATATTTTTCGAAATAAGAATACGAATGTGAAATAGATTTTATTTTAAGACAAAAAAATAAAAAGGTATACTGCAGCCTATAGTTGTTGTTTTTGACCCAACAAAGTGGTACTAATTAAAGCAACTCTAAACAATTAAACATTTTGAAATCAACCCGCATAAAAGCCTAATATTAAAAATAACAATTCTAAAAAAAAAAAAAAAAAAAAAAAAAAATCATAATTTTCATTTTTATTTTAAATCTTAGAGCCTAATTAACAAATAATTTTAGTGAAATATGTCAATATTAAACTTTAATAAAAAAAAAAATTAAAATTACAATATTTTTGCCGTGTACATATAACATAACATCAACCAAGTACTTGAATAATTCAAAATAATTAATTATTGTTGATTGTCACTTCCATAATTAATTAAAGTTTGGTTATTTTTAATAAATACAATTATCAATCATTAATGTAATACTTTGTATTTACGACATCGCTTATTAATGATGAAATATAGTTATTTAGAAATTTTTATACAAAAAAAAAATTATAAATAATATTTTTTTTGTGTTCTTTTGTATTTCAAGTGTGGCTTTCAGCTTGGAAAAGTACTTAGCCAACTGCTCTCTTATAAAGTTTTTATCTTTTATTTTTACTGATTTTTTTATTTAAAAATACTAAATGACGGGGGGAGGGAGGGTCAGTGGCTGTCATTTCAAGAACTAAGAAACTGTTTTAAATTAATGAATGAAATTATCTGTTATTTTATCGTTAATTAATGCCAGAAGTTAAACTGTAGGCAGATTATCGTTACAAAAAATCGACAGAAAGATTACATTAAAAATTACAGAAATCCTTTTTTATAATGTCAATGTGTATAGAGTGAGTGTGTGTGTGTGTGTGCAGAGAGAGAGAGAGAGAGAGAGAGAGAGAGAGACAGAGAGAGATTGGCAGAGAAATATACAGGGACAGACAGAGAGATAAATAGATAGAAAGACAGAGAAAGAGAGAGAGAGAGACAAACAGAGAGACAAAAATAAAGAGACAAACAGAAAAACAGAAACAAACAGAACGACAGTAAAAATCAGATACAGACACAGACAGACAAACAGGGAGACAGAGTGACAAACAGAGCTATAAACAGAGACAATGACACAGAGAATATTTTTACTTTAACATTTAAAAAATCATTTTTAAGTACATCGTTTTAATAAAATCTAAAACACACGCAAAAAAAAAGTCCAATAATAATGTAATTATAAGAAAATATAATAATAAAAAAAATCATTTCAAATTGGTTTCTGCTAATTATAAAAGTATATGGGATGAACCATACATTTGAAGACAAGAAGAAAGTATTAAATTTTTTTGTTAATATTTTTTATGTCTAAAAAATTTCGCAATAATTATATATAGTATACTGTTAACTTCTAAGAAACTCAATCTAGATTAAAGAAATATTTTCAATTAAATACAGAAGCTTTTGTTTTTTTGTTGTTGTTGTTTGTAAATATTAAAGGAAATACGTAATTATGTATTGTTTTAGATATAAATTATTTCAAATATTTTTATTTGTTTAATAAATAGGGCGTTAACATGTTAAAATAGTATTATTTTTTAATATACATTTTTTTAAGAATTATTACTTGTGAATTTTTATAATAAAAAAACTGTAAAATTTTCATGAATTTTTATATTTGAAGGAAATATTTTATTCATTTTCTTTTATTCTTCAATCCGCTCCAATCATAAAATATATGTACCACTCTCTCTCTCTCTCTCTCTCTCTCTCTCTCTCTCTCTCTCTCTCTCTCTCTCTCTCTCTCTCTCTCTCTCTTATCATCACATTATTTAAATCCACTTAAAAAATATAAAGTGATCTACTTTTTATTTATGTGATTTTTCTTTTTTCAAGTTGAGCAAAGTAGAACGTGGTCAATACTTCGATAGGTAAAACCATACAAAGACTTGCGGCTTGGTTGTGCTGGCAGTTTGACCACTGCTTGCTAACGCCGAGTACTGTCAACACCTGGTCCGGGTTGCACAGATCTGGGAGTCGATCGAGCCCAGAAGAGTGTGATAACGGGTTAAACCTGATGTCTGGAAAGCCTCAGATTATACATTAAAGCTTATATCGAAAAGGTTTAATCCTGGGGAACTTCGAAAGGTAGTATGACGTCATGATGCTTACCTGCTCCCCCCTTTTTTTTTAAATAATATTGGATGAAATGACCATTTTATTGATAGAATCCCTCTTTTTATTTTAAAAACCCGGATAAAATAAATTACGTAAATTACGCTTGATACTAAAGATATACATAATATGCGTAATATAGCTCATAAATGATATTATTTTAGTATTTTATAATTATGCTATACATTATAATTATTATGCTTTACAGCATAATTAATATTCAATATAGATAAAATTATGTTGTTATGAATCAATATTGCTGAAACCACGCCCTATAATTATTAGGCATTGGTTTTTATCGCTATACACCTCGCCCCTGAACTGCTTCAAACGATATACTTGTATAATAAAATGATATTAAATATTTTATGTTAGTTGTAAGGCTCGTTACTCGCTCTTGACGCAAGTTTGTCTAGAATAGAAATTAACAGAGAAAACATACTTTGAGAAAACTATTGCATAGCAAAACTGGAAATTTAATTTTGGAAAATATAGAGTATACTTTAAACTTTATACTAGTATACTAGACCAACTTTAATTTGTGGCATGCATGTTGCTTTTGTTTATAATTTCAACAAAATTCGTATATTCATATTTATAAAAAAAAAAAAGTTTTTTATTATTGACTTTTTTTCTTTTTTTTTTTCAAGAAAAAAAATTATGAGAAAAAAAATGTTAAAAAAAATCCAGGAACAAAATGCAAAAGTCGGGCAGAAAAAAAGGCAAGAAGAAGAAAAAAAAAAAAAAAAAGAAGAAAAAAGAAAAAGAAAGAGAAGACACATATTTTATACAATATTATAGCGTGTGAAAATACAAAAAAAATTAATTTAAAAACAAGGCACATAAAAAAATATTTATTTACATTTTTCAGTAATTAAAATTTAAATAAATATTTAATATTTAGAGCAAGATTTTTTAAATTTTGTTTTTAAAGTGATAAATTTCAAATCAGAAAAATATTTTTTTAGAGGGAAAATAATTTTGTATGTTAATATAAAATGAAGATCTGTTTTTTTCTCTGTCTCTGTCTGTGTCTCTCTCTCTCTCTTTCTTACTCGCATGAACTAAATATTGAAAAACAATTAATCATTTATAACACATAAAATAATTTAATAACAGTTTACTAGTAAAAATATGCAAAATAAATTCTCTACTCCAAACTAATTACCTTCACCTTAGGCACCTTGGAGGAATATCACTTTGATACACGGAAAGAAAATCATGAGGAACTGTGAAAATTTACACCAAAAAAAAAAAAATAATAATAAAAAAACAGAAGCTAATTTTTTTTTTTTGACAAATGAATAATAATATAACAAAATAATTTAAAAGGCAGATACGTAAATGATGTAAAATTTCATAAGGTAAATATCAATCTAGAGCAGGTGTTAATATCTAGAGCAGGTGAAATGTCATCTAATCTAGGTGAGACACAACTAAATTGTAGTGTATTTTACCTGCATTATAGGTATATTGTAGTATATCAATACCTGTTTCAGGCTAATAGGCTATTGTAATTTACAAGATGTATCTACCGTGTACCATTACTATAGGGAGTATATGCATGACGTCATACTGAATGCACTTCGATGGCATATATACTATAAAGTAATGAATAGCATTTGCTTAGCATAGGATAAAAGTAGTTTTTCACTATTTTCTTTGGAATTCAATTAATGTTTTTATCTACTTTTATCGCATACTAGAAAACTTAATTCAACCTGATTACAAAAATAAGTATTTTTATACTGCATAAATGAATCATCATCTCAACCCAACCCATGTTATTTAGGGCTCAAATATGGCGTCTATTTTTATATGAATGCTACCACCCTATATAGCATTTATTTTCCGGGCACATAATTGACTAACACGCTCCACCAAAAGCATTCTTTCATTAAAATGTACTAATGTACCTATTTTCCTCAGTCCCAGTATACAAAACAGTGGATATCATGTAATTTAATGACAAATTGGGGGGAGGGGGGGGGGGGAATGAAAAAAATAGAACAAATTGAGATAAAAAAAAAATTAAAATTGGACCAAAATACGCCCTTGAATTTACGCGTTTTTAGAGCTACGTATTATGAGCTCTCTAGAGTGGGTATAGGGGGTTAATGACAGTAAGAAAATGTTTTTGACCAAAGATGCATATTTTTGGTTTTCTCAGAGCTGCATAAAAACGTGGTTAAAATTTAAGAAATTGAAATAATTTTTTAAAAAGTCGAGGACTGAAGATGCTATAGGGTGTATGCGGATGACGTCACATTTTATGCGCTTGGAGGCCATACTGGAGTAGTGAATAACATTGCTCAGCATAGGACAAATTTCATGTAAGCCCATTTTCTTTTGGAAATCGCCAAAATTTCTGTTATTGTTATTTTTCTCACATACTTGAGATACTATTTCAACATATTTACATCATCAATGCTCTCAAAAATATTGCATAGTGGTTTTAAACTGGCAAAATGATTTATTTTCCTATGCCACCCATGTTATTGAGTTATCCAACATGGCGTCAACTTTAACATGAATTAGACCCTATACATATAAGAACAAAATGATTAAAATTGTTTAAAATTTTCTTTTTTCTCAGTGTAAATGTTAAAAATTCATAAAGAAAACTATTTTTGTTGTATTCCAGTTTGTTTCTGATTAGAATAAATATAATTATAATATTTAGGTTTAAATTTTTTTGCATATCCAATGAGATAGGTGAGTTAAGTTATATGTTATTAGTCTGTCATTAATTGAGAAAATATCCTCCGACATCATTTTATCACTTTACTTAATTTTTTGAATAAATTTAACGTATATTTAAAATAAATATTCTGTGGTAGGTCCCCAAATAAATTAACACTGTTTTTAAACTGATTTTTTTATATACATTTTTTTATTTCAAGTTTTTTTTCTAAAGGTCGATAGCACTTTCAATTATTTTTAATAGCAACGTTTCTCTCTCTCTCTCTCTCTCTCTCTCTCTCTCTCTCTCTCTCTCTCTCGTCTATGTTCTGTTAGTTCATAGTCTAATCAAATGCGGTTGTATATAAACAGCCTTATCCCAACTACACTGCCCAATATTCACCATATATATATATATATATATATATATATATATATATAGCCTAGAAAATCGTGGAAATTGTAAATTATATAGACAGACTGGTTGATGCAATCAAATCAATTACGCAACTCCCGAATGACGTTTATTGACAAAAGTTATTAATAGTAAAATAATAAAAATAAAAATGCCGATTGAAATTTAAACCCACCTAGCATTTCGTACTAATTTTAGACGACAGAGACAGGAATAGTCATGCAAATATAGCATACTTTACGTTATTTTTACACTCCCTTCTCTTGCGGGGCTACATTTTTTTTACATTCTCGATAAAAATCCCAGTAGATCCCATTTTGTGTTTAATCATTAAAATACACATGTTGTTTCATGTGGTCCATGGCTTTAAGGGAACGTTTTTAATCACTACTTTCCATGCGCTCTACTAAAAAATGAAACCTATATTTTAAAATTACATACATCCTTTAAATTTGAGTTAATATATTCCATTAATAAGATTGACAAGTTCATATATTAAATTTAACAAGACTTTTCAAGTTCTGAGAATATTTTTTATACATTGCGTGTATAAATAAAAACAGTTTTAGCTGAAAGTGTTAATAAAGCAATAATTTTCTATGGAAAATGATTGATCTAAAATATTAATATTGGGTTTTAAAATAAAAATTAAAATATAACATGAACTTTGAGTTTTTTTTTTTTTTTTTTTTTTTTTTTTTTTTTGCAAAATTAGAGATTTTTAGAAAAAAAATGGGATCAACCACTGAAATATATAAAAAAAAATCAATAAAAAATGTTTTAAAATAAACAAATAAACATTGGAAAAAACAACAAACATGATTATTATTGGCACGACATGAACTATTTCCTAATTCTCTCTCCAGTTTATGGGGCTTAGGTAGGACTATGTAAGATTTAGTTTCCGTTACCTTTTTTTTTAATGAAGTAAGTCACATTTTTTTAAATTTTAAATTCAATTTTCTGTTGAAATTCTAATTCAAATTTTGAATTCATTTCTTAGCAAATACAATGTATATCATTTTTTATTTTATTTTTAAATATGAAAAAATTGAAATTTATTATGAAAGGTGTGCACGCAAAGTATTTAAAAAAAAAAGTATATATTATTTTAGTAAGCAATTATAGCTAAATTTATAGTTAAAATGAATCTTTTTAACATTTTCTAATCTATATCTATAAGGGGTTTCCTACACGGGAAAAATTAACTGAAGAGTTACTTTTTAGATTTTTTTTTTTAATAATAAAATTGTTAGATATATACAAAGTTTTTTAAGATCTAAAGAGCTAACTATTTACTGCTGAAGAAATTACTTGTATACTAACGAGTTACTGTTTAAACTTTTTTCAAGCATGTTATTGGTTTGCATACTGAAGAGTTACGTCTATGTAACTGAATAATTTCATAAATTTATGTTTACTGCGTGTATCAAATAAATATAGAGATAGATATTTTTAAGCTCTATCCGAATAACCCAACCCAAAAATTTTCTCTTACCTTATATCTATACTGTAGAATTAACGGCTATGACGTCACATGTAAGATTTAGTTTCCGTTACCTTTTTTTTTTTAATGAAGTAAGTCACATTTTTTTAAATTTTAAATTCAATTTTCTGTTGAAATTCTAATTCAAATTTAAAATTCAAATTTTGAATTCATTTCTTAGCAAATACAATGTATATCATTTTTTATTTTATTTTTAAATATGAAAAAATTGAAATTTATTATGAAAGGTGTGCACGCAAAGTATTTAAAAAAAAAAGTATATATTATTTTAGTAAGCAATTATAGCTAAATTTATAGTTAAAATGAATCTTTTTAACATTTTCTAATCTATATCTATAAGGGGTTTCCTACACGGGAAAAATTAACTGAAGAGTTACTTTTTAGATTTTTTTTTTTTTAATAATAAAATTGTTAGATATATACAAAGTTTTTTAAGATCTAAAGAGCTAACTATTTACTGCTGAAGAAATTACTTGTATACTAACGAGTTACTGTTTAAACTTTTTTCAAGCATGTTATTGGTTTGCATACTGAAGAGTTACGTCTATGTAACTGAATAATTTCATAAATTTATGTTTACTGCGTGTATCAAATAAATATAGAGATAGATATTTTTAAGCTCTATCCGAATAACCCAACCCAAAAATTTTCTCTTACCTTATATCTATACTGTAGAATTAACGGCTATGACGTCACTAATCGTTAACAATCTAACGACGAATGCATAAATGACGTCACAATCGTTCACAAAGAAATAAATATCAAATTTGACTGTTGAAAACCTCCATCAGTTTTAAAGAAACAGACCGGAGAAACACATAATCATTTATATCACAAAACACTTGATGGGATTTACATAAATAACTTTAGTTTGTCTCAAGACCCAACAGTAGCCCCGTAGCAGTAATCAGAAAATTCGATTTATGCAACACGCACAACATTTTCATACCAATTTTTGCATGTTTCTGACGTCATAAACATGAATTTTCACGCAAATTGCATACTGTACAGTTTTTTCACACTCTCTCGTACAATAACATTCTGTTAAAAAATTTCATCAGTTTTGAAGATCACATTTCGTGTTTATTCATTAAAAAGCACATGTTGTTTTATGTGGTCTATGGCTTTAACGCTTATGACGTCATTTACGTTTTTATCGTTACAATTTTAACGTTTATTTACGTCATAACCGTTAATTCTGTACAATATTTTAAACATTGCAAAAGTCTGTACAAGATTTATTAAACGCTAATGTTAGATTGTATAAAAAAAAACTTGAGATGCTCAATAGATATAATAACATACATAATTTTATTAGGTTATATATACAATACGGTAGCTATGTATGTATTTGTTTTAGGCCCCTGGGAAGTGAATGTTTTTGTGATAATTTAAAGAAGACCCACTTTGTTGTTAGATATTCATTAGCTTTATATGGTATTGTATCGTGTCGTGTGTATAAGCATTCAAAATCAATTTAGTTCATACAATCGCCCTTAGCTGCAATAAGTAATATTTTAATAAAAACTATAATTCATGACTTTATACTATATATATATACAGTGAGAAATTATAAAATTGAATGTCCTAAAATATAATAAAGTAATTTAGCTCAAACTTTAAATCTGTAAGTTAAAAAAAATGCAAGACTGGTTAAAAAAAAAAAAAAAAAAAAAAATCTTTGAATGCGCATGATGTTATATACTAAATGCGCTTCAACTTCGACACTACTGAAACAATGAATAACATTGTGCAGTATATGACAAATGTTGTTTTTGAATAATATTTTCTTTGCCAAATCGGGTAAATAGTTGTTTGTTTTTTGTTTTTTTTTTTTTTTTTTTTTTTTTTTTGCTGATTATCATAATTTTCTCGTATACTTGAAAATTGACTTCAACCTGTTCACATCAAGGCTCACAAAAATATTGATTAATATTTTTAAACTGGAAAAATGTGTCATTTACCCATACCAGCCCATGTTATTTTAGTGTTCGCTTATAGCGATGACTTTTATATGAATCAAACCACCCTATAAATAATTGCATGGAAAGGATAATTACAAGCAATACAAATATAGTGTAAAATAACATAAATAAAATATTGCTGAGAGAGAGAAAGAGAAAGAGAGAGAGAGGGAGAGAGAGAGAAGGGAGAGAGAGAGAGAGAGAGAGAGAGAGAGAGAGAGAGAGAGAGAGAGAGAGAGAGAGAGAGAGAGAGAGAGAGAGAGAGAGAGAGAGAAGGGAGAGTATAAGATTCACATTAAATAAGGTAATATAAAAAAAATATAAATTTGCTTTAAAAAAAAAAAAAAAACAGTTTCTGGCATCAATTGTGTTCAATTATTGTCATGAAAAAAACCTTGAAATTCCTACTTGTGTAATATGGATCTGCTTGCTTTATAACAACACGAAATTAGTACACAGTAAAAAACACATTAAACTTGGAAATAATAACACTATACATAGGACATTTAAAGACGAATCAAGCTCGCTATACAAATTACACTATTTACTTGTAAAACCGAGCATCTCTCTCTCTCTCTCTCTGTCTCTCTCTCTCTCTCTCTCTCTCTCTAGTATATATTATTACATTATTAACTTAAATATATGAAAATATGAAATGTATCATTAAAATTACATTTTCATTTTTACGTATTAATTTGACATACATTTGTCAATTATATTATCTACGTATAACTTCAACAATATAATGTGGTTTATTTGGATTTTAAAGCCCGTCCACACTTAGCAATAATATTTAGTGTTAAAGTTAACTTTATTCCGATGTTTTCAAAGTACGCACAATTTTTTTTTGTTTTTTGTTTTTTTTATTATTATTTATTTATTTTTATTTTTTTTTTCATTATAAAAACTATTGTGCTAAATTTCCAATTCTTATACGAGAAAAACCAGCGATGGATTTAAATGATGAAATATATTAAAAATGGAAAGAAGAAATTCGTAATTTATACTAATTTTAGGTCATTTTGTTGCCCGTGCATATGTTAGCGTGTCACAGGTAAAACTGTAAGAGAAATGTTTGTAAGTGTATTCATATAGATTCATGTCTCCGGCCATGCAATTCCTTTGCAGCGCAAGGTGGTAGTGGTCCACGTCAAGTCAGAGTTTTACCAATTCACCTCACCTCATTCATTTCTATTAAATCAATCGTTGTTGGATTTATCTTGTTGTGTGGTATAGAATTCTTTTTATTATTATATATTTTTTTAATCTTTAAAAAAGGATAATGACTACAAGTGAAATAGCTATGTATTACTAAAAATTCATTGCAAAAGTCAGTATATGATGCGTTATTGTATTAGTGTGCAAATGTGAAGGTGCTAAAAAAAATTCTCTTAGTATATATATATATATATATATATATATCACAATATAGTATATGAAGAAATTAAAAAGTAACCATACAATATAAAAGTATGGGAATGTAAAATACCATCATATATAAGCATGTTAATCATTAAATAAAATTTAAGACAAATTTAGACAAAGCATTAAAAAAAAAAGTAGCATCTCTGTATGATGATTTTTTGTTATATATTATAAGGCAATTACTTATGTTCTGAAAGTACTCTAATTTGCAATGAATTACATTGTGTTTTTTTATAAATATATATAAGTAACTCATATACCCTACAGCTAATTCTTCTCTGTTTGTTTTATAACATGAACTTTCAAAATTACCTTAGGCTAAATAATATATAAAATTAAAGTTTAATTTAACATAATTAGATCTTCATTTTAATTTTAGTATTATACTTATATTTTAAATTTTTTGATTTATGCTATTGTACACTTAAAAAAATTATTTTTTTTATTTATTTTTATTTATAATATTTAGCTTCAGGTCTTGTTGTACTGTATAGTTTTTCTCCTCTCTCACTCTCTCGTTAGTTGGTACTTGGTATGTTTCTCTGTCGTTTTCTGTTTTCTGTCTTGCTCTATTGCTCTATGTGTGTGTGTGTGTGTGTGTGAGAGAGAGAGAGAGAAGAAAACAAACAAATCTGTGAATAAACTTTACAAAATATCTTTAAAATTTTTACATTCGTGTAAAAAAAGTTGAACTATATCTTTACAAAAATCAAAAATATGATTTCCTCCCGCCACCCAATCCATTGTGCAAATTGATTTATTCAAACTGTTTATTTATTCAAATAAAACAGGCAAATATTGGTCTGAAATTGTTATGATTCTTATTATTGTATACGTATATATGCACCAAAATGCAGCAATGGAATCAGTTTTAGGAGAACGCGTTAGTGATGCGTATGACTTTTTGATGGAAAAAAAAAAGACGAAAGAAATAATACAAAAAGGGTTGACTAATAATGAAACAACTGTTTTAAGGCTGACTTTGACTTTAAGGGATTTCCATCACACCCGCTTCCGTTTCAACATTCTATGTATGCGTTAACATACGTAAAAACGGAAGCTATCAAAATTGCTTAAAAATTGGCCTCAAAACAGTTTCTTCATTATTATAGTCAATACCATCCATATCAAAAATTGAATGTATCAGTATTGCCAGGGTCGGACTGGCACTCAAGGGGCCTCGTCCGCTAAAGGATTGTAACACCCTCTTTAGGGGCCACCAAAGGGGGCGTAACACCGTGGTTACGCCCCTTTTTGGGCCTTAGGGGCTTCCAAACAAAGGGGCGGGGGGGGGGGGGGAGGGCATGTTCGCTATCGTGGACTTGCTCTTATGGCCAGTCCGAGCCTGAGTATTGCTTAATAAATGTATTGAATATTCTTTCAGTGCAAAACAAGATTAACTAGAACAGATTTCTCTACGTGTAATTGATGACACATCACGTAAACAAAAAACAAAAAAAAAAAAACAATAAGTTTTATTATGGGAAAGTTTACTCACATTAAAATACATGAAAAATATTGACATTATTTTTGTAATAACATTAAATATTAATAATTACTTGTTTTATTTGAGAGCAACTAATTTGTGACTAATAAGTTTAGTAATGACAATTGTGAAATATCATAACAAAAACAACCAGCGAAATAATATGTCAAGCAGGGGTTACATGGTGCTATCCGCACACCAACGAAGAACACATTTCATACTTTAGTCTATTACTCATAAGAGAGCTTTAAATAATATTATTATACAATACAAACATATTAGGTTTTTTTTTTTACTAAACCTTATCGACATACTCAGTTATTCCCTAATCTTCAAAAACATTTTGTCTTATTTTGAGCGGGTTACAAAATGAGTCAGCCATGGTCTTGCAAATATCCCGGCATTTGCCATAGCAGACTGAGGAAACCGTGGAAACACTCAGTGAAGATGGTCGGCAAGGTTGACTTTGCATCCCGAATCTCAAAACTAGCTCAATGCCATCGCCAGGCTTTCAAAAAAAAAAAAAAAAAAAAAAAAAAAAAGTCCAGGTTGGCCCTAGCCGGTCTATATTTAGATCCCTATAGTGTAGTAGAAAGCATTGCCACTAAGTATTTACGTGGTGCAAAAAAAAAAATAATAAAGTAAACTCTGATGCCAATTTTTTTTTGGGGTACATTTCGTTCTTCCATTTTTTAATTTTATTTAACCACGACAAAAAAATATTTCATGAATCTGTAAACATTTGAGCTGTGTTATATTTTTTATCAATGTTGAAAACAAAATCACCATGTAACAACTACCTCTTTAGAACGCAAAAAAATAATAATACAAATTACTCTATAATATCATTTTTTTTTTTTTTTTTTTTTTAGAAGAATTTAATACCATTTTTACGTTATAATTCCATGTAAATAGACGAAAATTACATTTTTTTTTTGTGCTAATAACCAGAAAATATGAAAATTGCTCAAAAATTGTTATCCTTTTTTTATTATTATTATCTTTTCTATATCTAAGGAAAAAAATTAATTTTTAGTACTATAATCGTGACTTAGAATTTATACTTTTTTATATAATTTTTGTTTCTATAAAATAATGAAAATAAAAAATAGCAATTTTTTTGTATATATTCATATTTATTTCGTTATTATAAATTAATATGCTATTTGTGGTATATAATTGTGACAGATTTTCTTTTCATGGACTTAATAACCTAGCCATGTATAATAAGTTTTGCAAATTATACAAATTTAATATTTAAAAAAAAAAATCATATTATCATAGTTATTTAAATAGAGCATTGTAATAAATAATATCTTCATTTAAAAACATGGTATTGCTATAATCCAAAATACTGTAGTAGTACTTATATCTATTTGTAAATAGTAGGTGGAGACTGAATAGGAAATTCTAAAAACTGTATACATAATAAATTAATGATTATGCTATAGTTCAATGCAGTAACATTGATTAAAATGTACACTCCTCCCGAATAAATCTGACCGCTTGCGTTAAAGTTTCTCCATATATTTAACATTTGGAGAGATTATTGCTTCGGTCAGATTTATTCGGGAGGAGTGTACATAATTTTATGCTACATTGCTTAACAATTATATACTATAACGAGATTAAAAATAAATACGTAATAATTATGCTTGCTATAATTTTCAGCAAAATTTGTTCAATACGGGACAATTTATGCTAATCTGCATAATAACTATGTTACAAAGCATAAATATTATGCTGTACAGCATACTTATTAATGATGTTCTAATTTAGCATTACTTATACTAAAATAGCATAAATGTAGCATAAATTACGTAATTTATTCTTTCCGTGAATAGCATAATAGCTCAATCGCATAATAGAAAGCATAATTACTTATGCGCTATTCCATCATTATTACTTTAGAATATAGTAATTATTTAATGTAGCATAAATTATGTAATTTCTTTTTTCCGTGCAGCAAAGCTACTTTTTACTGCTAAAGAAATAAATATCTGCTCCAAAGTCACTGTACTTTACAACATAGTAAAGCGTAAAGCATAATAGATTACACAATAGATTTTACGTAACTTTAATCTAATAGAAATATTAAGAAAAGAATTTAAGATTAATTTAAAATTCATTCTAAAATGTCTAGCAAATTTTAAGATAAATGTGTTTGAAAAGTATTAGAAAATTAAGAAGTGAAAAAAACAATGGAATACTTTTATAAATTTATTGTTCTAATTTGATTAATTAGATAAAAATTATATTTAATTATGCGGGAGTAATCGAAAACATTAAATTTAATGTATATCTGTATCAAGTAATTTTTATAATTGAATTTTAAAATAAATCGTCGCTTTAGGGTGCAGTATTATATACATAAAATGTTTTGAACTTTTTTTAGTTTAGGTTAATAGGTGAAATAGATCTGTGTAGAGTGTAAAGTATTTTTAGTCGTGTTGAGGAGAGAGAGAGAGAGAGAGATGATACAAAATACAAAAGAGAGATAGATAGAGAAAAAGATATTAGATATATATACTGTATATAAATAAGATATAGGGTGTATTCACATGTCATCATACTGAATGCGCTTCGACGCCATACTGGAGCAATGAATAACATAATTCAGCATAGAACAAACGTTGTTTGTTAGATTTTTTCTTTGGAAAAATTAGTTACGTAATTATTTTTTCTCGCATACTTGAAATTCAACCAATTTACAGTATCAATGCTCTCAAAAATATTTTGACTCTGGAAAATTTGTCATATTCCCTTACCTGACCCATGCTATTTAGTGCTTACATATGGCGTAGACTTTTATATGAATGAAACAAGCCTATAAAGAGGGAAGGAGAGATGAAGAGAGAGAGAGAGAGAGAGAGAGAGAGAGAGAGAGAGAGAGAGAGAGAGAGAGAGAGAGAGAGAGAGAGAGAGAGAGAGAGAGAGAGAGAGAGAGAGAGAGAGAGATGAGAGAGAGAGAGAGAGAGAGAGAGAGAGAGAGAGAGAGAGAGAGAGAGAGAGAGAGAGAGAGAAGAGAGAGAGAGAGAGAGAGACAGAGAGAGACAGAGAGAGACAGAGAGAGAGAGACAGAGACAGAGAGAGACAGAGAGAGAGAGAGACAGAGACAGAGAGAGAGAGAGAGCAGAAATAGCAATGGTATAAGGATCGGATTGTCTAAGATTAGATCCGCAAATTTCAACTAACCCCTTGAAGAACAGGCCTTGTTAATAGTAGAAAAAGATGAGCTTTATAGGATATATGCATTCATGTTTAAGTCGACATCATGATGGATCAAACAATAACATGGTCTGCATGTGAAAATAACTCATTCTGCCAGTTTACTAAGCAATATTTTTGTGAGCATTGATGCTATTAATAGGTTGAAGCAATAAGTAGGTGAACAAAATATTAATAATAAATTAAACAATTTCTCAAAGAAAATAGCCAAAAATGAAGTATGTCCTGTGGTGAGCAATGTTATTCATTACTCCAGTATGGCGTTCGAGTGCATGAAATATATGACGTCATGCGCATACATCCTATATCGAAACACAGAGAGATTGAGAGAGAGAGAGAGAGAGAGAGAGAGAGAGAGAGAGAGAGAGAGAGAGAGAAACATTTCTACTTATGGTTATGTCACGAACTATATCCAACATTAATTTCATTTTTTTACGACGAAGGTCATAAAGGTCAACCGATCACCAATTACGAAATTTTGCTGACTAATACAATTATTATTGCCATCAATATTATATTTATTATTATTATTTCAAAAGAAACTCTTATTATATGACGTTTAATATTACTCTTAAATTTAATGGATCGTATATAATGTACTATACAGTAAACTAAAAATGTTATTAATGACCAAAGTAAAGGTTATAGATGAGTTTAAGTACCGCAGTATGGTCGAGTGGTATACAGCTAACTGAGGCTTGAAACTCTTTAAGGCCTCAAAACATTAAAATAAGCATTGAAAAGCTTGTACAGTATTTTTAATAAAAAAAATTGATTTCTATTAGCTTATGGCCATACAAGTCAATCGCAGTTGGAGATTTCAGTTGACGCAAATCTACATTTAAATACGTCATGTTATTTCCATATGACAATAGAAATAAATTTTTTAGTAAAAAGACTTCATATTTTTGCAATATTTTAAGTAATGTAGAAATAACGGATATGACGTCACTAAACGTTGAAATTCTAAAGATAATAATGTTAGTGACGTCACAAGCGTTGGGACAGAATGGGAAAAAATGTAGTGGTTTGTAACGGTCAAGATTGACGTTTGTTATTCTAAGGTTTGTGACGTCATTTACGTTTTTATCTTTAGATTATTAATTGTTAGTGACGTCACAACCGTTAATTGTTCAATAATTAATACATTGAGAAACTGTGTACTGACTCCGTCATTTAAAATTTTACTCTATTGTCTTAGAGGAAAGGCAAAGCATAAAATGTTATATGACAAATGTACAGCTCTGGCTAAAAGTTTAAGAACGAGGCAACGGCGGCCTTTCCCATAAAGATAACATAGGGTGGTTGGCCAGAGCTGCACGTACACGATTTTCAACGAAATTTATAAGTGTGAATAACTATATAAAATTCATCATATAAGATAGGACGATCTCAACCAGGACTACCTTTGACCTTGTTAAGAAGTTTTCTGGTCTCAACCCTTCTGTACCCTCACAATTTGAGGGCTATAAAACTGTATAGTAGGCAACTTTTGGATTCATGACGTCATAAAATCTAAATCTCTAACAGAAAATTTAAATCAGGTTGTCTATTTTACAAGTTTTCTCTCCAATTAGTGAGGCTACAGAATGTTTAAAGGAATAGACCAGAGAAAAACATAAGCATATCACAAAATACTTGATGAGACTTACATTAATAACATTAGTTTGTCTCAAAACCCAACAGTAGCAGTGATCAGAAAATTCAATTTATGCAACCCGCACAACATTTTCTTACATATTTTTACATGTTTCTGACGTCATAAACATGAATTTTCACGCAAATAGCATACTTTACATTTTTGTACGCTCTCTCGTGGGGTTACATTAACATTCTGGTAGAAATTGTCATCAGTTTTGAAGATCCACATTCGTGTGTTTATTCATTAAAAAGCACATGTTGTTTTATGTGGTCTATATCTTTAAGAGATATAATATATTATGTATGTATAATAGTCAATCTTGTGATTTATCATTTGATTATTTTCTTATTACTTTTTGAAGGCCAGGATCTTTTTAACTCTGACAAGTGAATTCAGGTTCGAGCCTCTGCTGGGTTCTTATGTACGAATGTAAGAGCACAACATGTAGCTCGAGGCTTATGCTTCTTACAATGCGGAAGAGTACTGTACACTCACTTCAGAAATATATTCTAATATTTAAGTTAGCTTATTTCAGTAACATTCACTCATAATACAGTTCAGTACTGAGTAATAATTATGCTGAAGAGCATAATAGTGTAGAAGAGCCAAGAATGTGTAAAAACCTTAGTGTATGTATAGCATAAATATTTATGCTATATACTAAAGCAACAAATATTATTCTATATGGCATAAAATTGTAATTAGAAAGAGAGAATTGGATGAACTTCAGTAACGTTCAGAAAAAAAATTAAGTTTTAGAATTAAAAAAAAAGGAAAAATACTATTCAGTATACTCTTTTAGTAAACCCTCCGTTTTTTTTTTTTTTTTTTTTTTTTTTTTTCGTTTTTCGTTTTACGTTTTTTTTTTCTTCACCGGAATAAAAAAAATGACAATGCTTTATAAATAGGAATTTTTTTCTGAGGAAAAGTAGATGATTTAAGAATAAAAGGCAAAAATAAATACTTAATAATTATGCTATAGCTCAATGCAGTATTTATGCAGAACAACATAATTTATTACATATTTCCTAGTGATTATAATACATAGCATAATAGTTAAGAAGTTCAGCATAATTACTTATGTTACTACAAAATATCAACATTTTATACTCTAAAATATAGCAATTGCCAATTATTCAATACAGTATGAAATACGTATTTTTTTTCCCGTGTATATTTTTTTCCCGTACAATCATTTTGCAATAACCGTGCTCGAAATATTCGAACATATTTTATTTTTCCGCAATGAATTTATCTTAAGCAAATGAACATCTGCCTATAAAAAAAAAGTATTCCAACTTGCGGGGCAATGTAGATTAATAAAATATATAGCCAGAGCAATATAAAATTATATATATTTCATAAAGCAATTAGTAACTAGAATAAATAAAAAATATATTATATATAAAATAATTTTTAATCCATTTAAAAAACAAACAATTTAAAATCACTTATTTTTTTTATTAAGTTTAACGATATAAAAGATATATATTTTTTTTCTTTATTATTATTATTTAATATTATACTCTAATTACCTAAAACATTAGCATATAGTATAATTATTAATACATCAGCAATATATGCAGGACGTTCGTATATAAAAATTAATTAATAAAATGTTAGGGTCAAAGTTTTTACTTTTTACCTATCTGACTTTAATTTGCAATATCAATTTTTATTAATAATAATATTTTTTTTATTTTATTAATTTTTTTATTTTATTATTAATATATTCTGTTTTAGCTCAAAGCAAAAATTAAGGTCAATTTTTATGTTAATTAAAAATTAAATTTTAAATAATAACTCTTTGATATAGCTGCTTGATGGTATGTATATTAATAATAATAATAATAATAAAAAAGTGAAATATTTACTCATTTATTATAATTAGCGTGAATTTGTGAATTTCCGATTTTTAAAATGTTGCGTAACTTTTGAATGTTTGCTCATTTCAATGTTTTTATTTGTAGTTTTGCTACCTTGTTTATTGTTTGTTTACTTACTTACTTAGTTACTTACTTACTTACTTACTTACTTACTTACTTACTTACTTACTTACTTACTTACTTACTTACTTACTTACTTACTTACTTACTTACTTACTTACTTACTTACTTACTTACTTACTTACTTACTTACTTACGTACTTACGTACTTACTTACTTACTTACTTACTTACTTACTTACTTACTTACTTACTTACTTACTTACTTACTTACTTACTTACTTACTTACTTACTTACTTACTTACTTACTTACTTACTTACTTACTTACTTACTTACTTACTTACTTACTTAATTATTTACTTACTTACTTTCTTACTTATCAACTATATAATGTATTTTTCATTTACTTATTTTCATTTATTTTACATTTATTTATATATATATATCTATTATGCACAGTGCCATATATATTTCAATAAAACAGATCAAATGATGCAAAGGCGCAACACATAACATTGTGTAATAGAAAACAATAGGTTGGAAGTGTAAGTATATTAGTGTTATTGGACAACCGGAAGTACAATGTTTTCCAATTGAATTAACATACAGGTTAATTGAAGAGGGTAACGTAACGTGACGTCATTTCCGCTTCAACTATTTTCACTTTTATTTTACCTATTTACGTATATCAGAGCGACGGAAGTAACGATTTTGTTGATAAACAATAATATGACACAATATTGATTTTACTATACAGCTTTGATTGTCAACTGCACCTGTTATTGTAATTTGTTAATCATTTTTTATATAATCATTTTTTTAAATAAATAAATAAATAAATAAATATCATAATTAAAATGTCTTTATTTATGGCGAGGGAAGGACATGAATGTCTTTTCGTATCACCAAAGAAAAAAAGTCATGTCAGGTATGTGCATGGTGTCATACTAATTGCGCTTTGACGCCATTCTCGAGCAATGAATAACATATATTTCTCAGCATAGGACAAACGTAGTTTTTGACCATATTCTTTGGAAAATTACTTATTTTTCCCACATACTTTAAAAACTAATTTAACCTGTTAACAGCATCAAATGATCTCCAAATTATTGATAAGTATTTTATGGCTAATGTATCATTTTCCTATACCAGCCCATGTTGTATAATAGTGTTCGTGTGATTTAGTGTTCACATATGAAGTTGACTTTTATATGAATATATACACACACTATATACTAAATTCATCAATATAGTTGCATTAGAATACATAATACTTAGATAAAATATAGAATACTCGAATCATCGATCTCTACATGTGTATATTAAAATTATATCGGTAAACAATGATATCTTGCAAAAGTATATACAGTATATTTGAAACAGACGATAGAGCCTCGGACTTAATTTGCTATGATTAAAAAAAAAAAAAAAAAAACTACAAAGTCTATATCACATTTTTTATACCCTAAAAAAAGTAAATTAATACATAGCAAACTGCGGTAATATTTCATTAGCAATCTTTAACATTAAACCTTTTTATTTGCGAAAAACTTAAAATAGCAATATTCTTACAATAAATAAAATAATGCCTAGCAACCAAAAAGAGTTTTTTTTTTTTTTAAGTAAATCTTATTTAAAAAAATACAATTTAAATTTCAATTATATAGTAAATAAACATGTAAACAGCAAAAATACATCACGAAATAAATAATAAATAAATAGATTTTGTTTACCATATCATATTATATATTTTTTATTTTAATACAGTTTTTGTGAACTAAAATTGTAACTACCTAACTAAGCACGAATGTTCATGATTGAATAACAAAAAAATTAAAACACTTTAAATTTTCCCATCATGTGTCAAATATATCCAAGTTTCACGTACACTGAAAAAAAAAAACACGTTTTTTACTTACGATTTATATTTTTAGTTAAATTCGTAAATTGGTTGGAAGTACTTAAAAATTGATGGTACAAAAATTTATAAAATAGTTATTGATGGACTTATTTAATTGACTTTTCTAATGAGTGCAATGAAAAACACCAGCTATAGGGTGTATTGTGTATATTCATATAAAAGTCATTGCCATGTTGAATCACTTAATAACATAGGCCGGCATGAGAAAATTACACATTTTGCAAGTTTAAAGGTACTAACAGCAATTATTATATTTTATTTTTCAGAGCATTGATGATGTTATCAGGTTGAATTTGGTTTTCAAGTATGCAAGAAAAATAATAATAACAAAAAAAGTAACTAGAAAATAGCCAAAAATGACGTTTGTCCTATGTTGAGTAATGTTATTTATTGCTCCAGTATGGCGTCGATGTGTAACCGGTATGACGTCATGTGGATACACCCTATGCAATTAATTTATTCCAGCATTTTTTTATAGCTTTAGTTCTCTCTCTCTCTCTCTCTCTCTCTCTCTCTCTCTCTCTCTCTCTCTCTCTCTCTCTCTCTCTCTCTCTCTCATATTCTTGGACCATTGAAAATGTTTTAAATTAATTTTTAGTTGCTCCGTAAATCGCAATATCAACCTTTTATAGGATACTACAATATTAACAACATTATTTGTTTAAAGTTACTACAGAAAGAGCAATATAGCGCAGTTAAAAAAGTATCTACAAATTATTTTAAAAAATCAGGCAAAATTGTTTTATTGAAAGTATATCTTTATTAAAATATATAGCAAAAATTGCAGTTCATAAATAGTAAGAACTAGCTAGATTTTTCAGTGTAGTACTGTGTGGAGATGCGGCAAAAATCGTGCTTCACTTTTCAACGTTTACACAGAAGTTTTGTATTTTTAATTCGTGATATCCTAATCATGATACAATAATACAACAGGAAAGAAATATCTAAAATTGGATTTAATATGGAGAAGTCGTACAAAATTATGTTATCCCTTTTTTTGATATTCACTTTTTTTAATATGAATAAATCATAATAATATATAATATTTTATCTATTTTTTATATATCTATAATATTTGACAAAGTCTGGGCTCTAGAGTAAATCCACGTATGTATTTTAAGTATAATTTATTTTTTATAAATTATTTAAATTATACTGTATTTTCTAGTGAAGTCTTTACTAAATAATTTTTGACCATGCATTGTTTCAATTCTCAAACACAAACCTGCTGATATTCAATGTTTTGTATATGATTGTAGGAGATAGAAATGAATAAACTTATTTTGAATATTATGTTACAATCTGAAATACTGGCAAGAAAAAAAAAAAAAAAAAAAAAAAAAAAGTTTGAAGTTATAAAAAAGGAATGCTTTTGATTTAAGTTCTTAAAATAATATTATTATTTATAAATAAAATGTATGAATGAAATATGCAAAAATATTTAAGTTAATATACCCATGGGAACAAAATGATATGCATATCATTTTGTTCCACATGAAATTATTTTTATATGTTTTTTGTGTATAAAAAGTTAATTATGATATTTATGACTTTTGTGGCTTCTTAATTGAAACCATTTTACTATTTTTAATATAATACTACTCTAAGCTACGGAATAATACCATATTTAATCTATCAAAAATGCCAATACACATTTATAATGTTTTGATTTTGTTTTGTTACTACTCCCTGTTTGTTAGACTATCCATGCATGCTTCACAGCTAAGAAAGTTGCCTAAATTAAAGGGACTACAGTTACAAAATACTACACTAAATTGCATTCGCCTCATAAAACATTTTTTAATCCAGAATTTAAATTCTAGAATATTAAGTAAACAATAAAAAAATAAAAACTTCATAAAAGGTTTCTAAAAACTGAGTAAAAATTATATACACCTTTTATAAAAATTACTTACATATACCTTAAAAATTAACCAGTCAAAAACATTGAATAAATAAAAGAAAGAAACAAAGTGTTAACTATAAATGTTATTTAAAAATAAATTTGTTTGCAGTTTCCTTTGTATATCTTGCAATGTTAATATCACCTATTTGCTAACATAACTATAAACATGTAACTAATTGTTATCTTCTATGTAATCAAAATATTTGGTTATGGCAAGTTTAATAATTGTATTAAGAAAAACTGCATTTTTTACCATAATATTTTCTACAAAAACAACAAACGTTTTTTTTTTTTTTTTTTTTTTTTTTTTTGCATTTGTTTTCAAATTTAAGACCTTTTTTTTTTTTCGTTACATATATTTGAGTAACTTTTTTGGTCAAAATTTTCACTCAAAAATCTCTCTCTCTCTCTCCCTCCCTCCCTCTCTCTCTCTCTCTCTCTCTCTCTCTCTCTCTCTCTCTCTCTCTCTCTCTCTCTCTCTCTCTCTCTCTCTCTCTCTCTCTCTCTCTCTCTCTCTCTCTCTCTCTCTCTCTCTCTCTCTCTCTCTCTCTCTCTCTCTCTCTCTCTCTCTCTCTCTCTCTCTCTCTCTCTCTCTCTGACTTACACGTTATTATTTACTTAATATTACTTAATTTTATTATATTTAACCAAAAATAGTTAAATTTTTTATGGTTTTGTATTTTTCTGCAAATAAAAAATAAAATAGAGTAGGCAAGTATTATTACTCAAGAACTTAAACGAGAGAGAGAGAGAGAGAGAGAGAGAGAGAGAGAGAGAAATCAATACGCTATATTCCGCAAGTGCATATAATATATAATCACATAAAATAATCAATAAAATTATGCAGTTCGCCTTACAAATCCAATTACAATAATTGAAAATTCTTGTTTCAATTGTAATATAAAATGCAGAAAATTGACACGATTTACTCAGCAGATATGAAACATCACCTTGTTAGTGAGTATAATTTACAATTACAATGCAAAGTACTCACACCTGCACATGTTAGCGCAATTATTGGCAAAATTACATCCAATTACCTACTTCAAACGTAAATCTCGTAACTCACTTTTTATTTATATTTAAAATATGACTTTTTTACATTTTTCTTGTCATTGTGAAAGCCTTCTCTTTCTCTATTTTTTTTTCTATTGAATTAAAATTTCTTGCTTATGCATATTAAAAATAAGAAGACAAAAAATGCAAATAAATGTAATATATTATAAATTTATTAACTATCATTCGTAATAATAATTAATTTCCGTATAGTATGACCAGTTGTGAAATAATTATTTTTGTAATGTAAATCATACACTAAAAAAACAAATGTTTACTCAAAACACTCCAATGAGTACCTATGAGTTATATGCCAATGCCAATGACATCAAACAAAATGCGTTTTGAAACTGGAGAAGTGAATCCTATGCTCAGCATAGGATAAATATCGCTTTAGGCTTTATATGGATTTATATAGGTTTATTGTAAATTTGTAAAATGTGACATTATCCCATATCGGCCCATGTTATTCAGTGCTCATGTATGGCTTTGACATTTATATAGACCCCTTGCACATCCTTGCGTTTTGTCGCCATGTTTGTGGTGCCTAATGCATTGTCCAGCATAGGGGAAACATCATTTCTCCTAATTTTTCACATAAAAAAAAAGTTTATTTTCAACTGAACGAATTTTTCTCATATTCTTCAAACTTATTAGGAGCTAGAAATAAGGCTTTAATTGAGGTTTGAAGCTTCTTTTGCTAAAAAAAAAAAAAAAAAAGACGTTACTCCTATGCTGGCCTATATGTATTCCTGGCCAACAAAATGGCAGTTCTTAAATATGAGTTCAACCGGTCTATATAAATGCAACCACTGAAATAATTTATTGAATTGCAAAGTATGAGTATATTTTCACTAAATATTCAAACTTTGTAGAAGCTAAGTGTTGATGTCAGTACAGTGAGTGCATTGATATGGGTACTCTAAGCCAGCTAAGCCTATATAAATATTAGTGTATATGCTCTGTACTATATTTCACTATAGAATCCATGCAGTGGTATAGAGAGTAAACATTTTTAAATACTTCCTTTCTAGTATACAATTTTGGATAATTTTAGATACTCTACACTCTGGCCAAAACAAGGTCGTTCCTTCCAAAAGCTGTATCCGCGGTGCTAAACCAATCAGAGAGCGTGTTATAAACCTACTAGCCAATCACAGTTGACTTTACATAGTTAATTACACTGTATCCGCTTGAACTACTATTGAACTAGTATTGGGAGAAGTGTATGTGCATAATAGTTATTTGAGGTATATAAAAATGAATGATAAGAGACAATGCAGGAAATGTATAATTAAATTTCTCAATAGTTGCATTCATATAAAAGTCGAAGACATATGTGAGTACTGAAAATAGCATTAAAAATTACTCATTTTGCCAGTTTAAAAATACTTACCAAGACATGTGAGTACTGAAAATAGCATTAAAAAATTACTCATTTTGCCAGTTTAAAAATACTTACCAATATTTTTGAGAGCATTGATGCTGTTAACAGGTTAAATTTCAAGTAATAATAATATTAAAAATAAATATTTAAAAAAAAGGTATCCTATGCTGCTGAGCAATGCTATTTATTGCTCCAGTATAGCGTTGAAGCGCATTCAGTATGACCTCATGCCCATACTTACATACACCCTATAACTATACTATATACTCTGTATTCTAAGTGCATATATTATGTGTGAAAATAAATAATTTGGCTTTCTAGAACTTAAAACTTTATTTTTTTTCTTGATTTAGTAAGAAAGAGAGAGAGAAGATTTTTTCCTGGACCCACTTTGGCATATATTGACTAAATATTGAAAATTTCATCATAATATTTAATTTCTCGCTTAATTATTATTTAATAAAATATTTTAAGAAATAAAAAAATAATATTATATAAAAATCGTGATAAAAGATTACATAATTGTGCAAAAAAAAAAAAAGTTATTAATGATGTTTTTTTTGTGTGTGACTAATATGGTCTAATTTTTACATAATAATAATAATAATAATAATAACAACAATATATATTTTCATTCTTTGATTAAAAATAAAGATAATAAAAGTCACGGAATTTTTATTAAGCATCAAATAAGCAAGTAAAAAGCATTTAATATTAAATTTTTCATATTATCAAGAGAAAAAAAATGCGGCAAGATAATTGTATGTATTAAATTGCAATAGTTATGGTCGGTATCTTTTGTTTTTTACTAAAAAGGCGTGAAGTAAAGAAAACGTATATAGCAATTAGTTCCTCCCTACCTCCCTCCTCCCCCTCCCACTCTAATTGCCCCGCCCACTTTTGCTTATATCAAATGTAATATAATAAAGGTTTTTTTGCCGCTAAATATAATATGAGAAAAGAGAGATGGATATCAAAGATATACGAACTACTTTAACTTTAGAGTTATTTATAAATTACTTGATGTATGAAATCATCTTTGCTTTCTTACAATATATACTGACTGACTGGTTTGTATTTGATGTGCTTATGATGAGTCTTATTAGAGGGAGAGAGAGAGAGAGAGAGAGTATTATTACACATCTTTGTAATGTGTTTTATGAGCTGCTTTTACTTGTTTTCTGGATCCTGCTTTAGTTTTTTTTTTATTATTATTATTTTGGTGTTGTATATCGTGCGTTCATCTCTCTCTCTCTCTCTCTCTCTCTCTCTCTCTCTCTCTCTCTTTCTCCTCCTTTATTTATTGTCTAATTTTTTTAGAAACTACAGTAATTTCTCATTTTTATTGTATTATTTACAAAAATGTGTAGCTTTTCACAAGCATTAATGCAATTAATTTGTAAATTAATTTCTAAAATTTAATTTAAATTGTTACAGGAATTCAGATTTGATATCAACTAGCTATATCAATTTGATATCAATTGTATAATTATATAATGTATCACTTGCAATGAACGAACTATTTAAAATAAATTTTAAATAATAAAAGAATTTTTATGGAAAAATCATTATCATAAATACGTTACAATAATTAAAACTTTGATTGCAAGCGGTCCATTGTGAATAGTAGCTTTGTAATGGGACAAATATAACACTTTTGCCGTAGCAAAATTACATGAGAGAGAGAGAGAGAGAGAGAGATGAATTTATACAAGACCAAATAATATTTAATATACATCTATTTAATATACATATATGTTTTCTCCATCTGCAACATTATTATTATTTTTTTTTTAAATGTTATGTGTTATTCACCGTTAAATACATATTAAACATTTGTTTTATTATATTTGTTTAATTTTATGTCCTATTGACTATAATTACTAATTGTATATCAACTGATACAATAACCTAAGCTGATATACAATATTTGTGTATTATGATTGTAAGTGGAGAGAGAGAGAGAGAGAGAGAGAGAGAGAGAGAGAGAGAGAGAGAGAGAGAGAGAGAGAGAGAGAGAGAGAGATTGCATCATTGCAACTTAAAAAACGGTAAAGAAAGAAATGCAATAAAATATTATATATATTTTGTTTCTATTCGAATAACATAAAAAGTTATATTTTGTCTCTATTTTGTTTTTTACATACATAACTATGAAAAAGGTCCTAGTGTTTTCATGCAATACAATAAAGTATAATAAGAGTGATTGCATGATATCACTCGCTAGCACCATGTTTGAGTATCATAGATAAATGAATATATTATAAACAGCATATACATGAACGTCATTTTTTACCTTTACTGCGTAAAGAAATGTTTTGATATTTTTTTATTCTCGTTTCAACAGCTCATTTTCACCTATTTTATAAAAACATTAATAGTTCATATAAATTATTTGAGTTATTTTTAACAATTGTTAAAAAAATGTAATTTTCCTATTATAGTCAATGGTACTTTTTGCACACATATATAGTGTCGAAGAGGAATTTCTAATCAATAAATATGACCAATCAATTGAATAGTCATAATTTATAACGATAAAAAAAATCAAAACAGATTTATTTTTATGAAACTTTAGAAATTGTTATTTCATATAAATAATGATGAAAAGAGAAAATTTGTTATACTAAATTGAAGCAAATAAATAATTCAGATTAAAGGAAGTGATAGAATTTGACCAAATTTAGGATGTATTCAAAACTGCATCCAGATCTCTAGGTTTAGATATATATTATAAAATTTTATTTATTTACAAAAAAAAAAAAAAAAAAAAAAAAAAAGACCCGCATGCATTGACTAAGATCTGTTATATAGAAATTCAAAGTTATACGCAGCAGTCGATTATTTATCATCAAAAAATACAAACCGTTATATTTATGCACATAACATAATAGAAAAATACTAAATATTTTTTGACATCACTTTTTTATGCCTTTTTTTTCCGCCCTCTTAAATTTCTAAGCTATAAGGGTATAGAAAGAATTATTTCACACATCGCTGAAGAAGTTTTTTCACCGAGGGACGAGGAACAATTTTAGCTTATATAAAGAAGGGCGTCTGTCGAGATCATCCAAATAATCGATTTAAAAATTATACCGAGAAATCGGGAATCAAAAATGTAAATAACACCAAAAGTGTTTGGAATCAATTTTTATTATATAAATTTTAATACTTATTTATTTTACTATTGTTTTTTGTATTCTTTTTTTTTTTTACAGTTATATCCCAAGAAATTATCTCTATTTAAAACCAAAATATATGTTTTCATTTATAATTGATAATAGATAGGAAAACCATATATGTTATAGACCTATCTATAAAAACTGGGGGAGAAATTTTTTTAAAGTATGTGGATAACCCGTTTCATATTTTTCCCCTAATCTTACGGCATAAATAGATCATACGTCATGAATAACAGAATTTGTCTTCAATATAATATACTGTATATATAAATAATGTATTAGCCCCAATTTTTGAAGACAGTTTAATAGAATGTATGTGTATATGATGATCTTATTTCCAAAAATTAACTCAAAAATTACAAATTCACATGTCTATTGATTCAAGACAATTTCCTCTTTTAGAATATAATTTATGTAAAAAAAAAATTACTCATCTTCCTCATTATTTTGCGTTATATATATTTTTTTCCAATCGAAAGTTATAATAAATTTAGATTCTTAAAATATCGATAATAATACAAACTTTGGGCGATTTGGTCAGACATAACTAAAAGCCATATAAATATAATACCTTTTCTAGATCACGAAGGGTGAGAGAGAGAGAGAGAGAGAGAGAGAGAGAGAGAGAGAGAGAGAGAGAGAGAGAGAGAGAGAGAGAGAGAGAGAGAGAGGAGCAGGGGGGATGATAGCTTATGAAAAAGCAGATCAACTTAGGTGTGACCTTTACTAGATGTAACTTTTCAACAATACAATAAGTCTAGAGGGAGGATTGCATAGTATCTCCCCCTCACAACAATCATCCCAGGTATAATAACAATGCGGGTGGGCGGGGAGGAGAAGATTTTAATCTCTAATAAGCAAAATATTATTTTTAAGTAAAATATGACCTTGAAATATGTAATATTAGGTCAATATATAGGTAAGAATGGAAGGAATGTTAATTAATTATAATAGGATTAAAATATTATTGTAATTATAAACAAAAATAATATATACGTATCTGAAATACTATTTAGTATTTGCGTGCGTTTAAGTCTCCGGTGTTTTTTTTTTATTTATAAAATATTATTATAAATATATTATATTATAATATATATGTGTGTATATATATATATATATATATATATATATATATATATATATATATATATATATATATATATATATATATATATATATATATATATATATATGTTTACGTACTTACTTACTTACTTACTTACTCACTCACTTATTCATTCATTTATTAATTTATTCATCTATTGATTTTAGAGAAAAAGAAGAAACTTTAAACTGAATCGTAACTAAGTCTCTCCCTCTCCCTCCTTCTTTCTCTACTATATACGGTAAACTAAAAGCATTTCATTTACAGCTTAATAAAATAATCCATTATTATAATTTAATTTTAAAAAGTATTAAATATTATTATAATAATAAAATATAGAATTTTAAAAATTAAAAAAATTATATTAATCTTCAAAAAGAAGAAAAATTTCCAACCTAAATATTCAATACAGTGTAAGAGTGTAATAAAAAAAATCTTGATAAATAATAATAAATTTTATAAAAAATGACAAGCGTATAAAAATATTAAATTTCTTTTAAATCTAAGATAAATGATGAAAAATTTTCTATGCCCCAATTAAATATAAAAAAAAATAACATTTTTTTAAACGTCATTTTTTATATGCTGAAGCTGTCACCTTATACTTATATTTTTTGAGAGTTATAAATGTTCTCTCTCTCTCTCTCTCTCTCTCTCTCTCTCTCTCTCTCTCTCTCTCTCTCTCTCTCTCTCTCTCTCTCTCTCCCGCTCTGCTTTATTTTTTTTTACTATAGACGTAACAATAGCCTAGTAACAATACTAAAATCTTTTTTCTTCTATATTTACGGAGTTAAAAATAAAAAAAGAGGGAATTATTTTTGTTTAGAAAGATACTTACATAATATTTTATATTTTTTTAAGGATCATCATTATGACTTTGCAACTTTTTTACACTGTAAAATAAATCCTGTGAAATATTGGTTTTGAAGAGTTACACTGAAAAAGAATCCTACTTGCTGCTATATAATGTTTTTAGTTGTATCTTAGAACATAGGTGAACCATAAATAAACTGTGCTCTAATTTTTAAATCAATTTAGAAGATATAAAAAAGTAAGTTTAGTGAGAAAATAAACAAGCTCATAGGCCAACAATACTATAACAAAGTACTAGCAGACGACTTTGTGTTCCTGTCTCAATTTAACATGCTTTCTTATGGAGCAATGAAGCAGCTGGTAACGTGAGTTAGATATTTTTCTCGATACTATGAACTAGAGTACTCTAGAAGGGGGGAGTATACGCGCACCCTTTGTTGGGGTTTTTTGATCACGAAAAATCGCGTAAGTAATGGGAAAAATCGCGATTTTGTAACCTCATAACTATTGAACAAAGGAAGTTACAGCATTGAAATTTTCACAGAACAAACTTCATTTTATGGCGATTTTATGTTTAAAATTTCAAAACTCCCAGTGTGTTATAAATTTAATTTATTTTAGCTTTAAAAATATCATATTTTGAAAATCAATACTCGACGCTCATTGGCTAATGCGCTCCAACAATGAAAAATAAAAAAATAAACAAACTCAACGCTCTTGTGCTTGCTGTCTACAATGTTTATATAAACATGCACGCAAATATATTAAAAATATATTATATTTATAAATTAATCGCTACTTTTTATTTCTATAATTATTATCATAGTTACAAATCTAAGTAAAAAAAAAAAAAAAAATTAAAAATGCCTAAATTTTATATGTGCCTAATTTTTTACATTAAGTTTTTAGTAACTCGCCAAGTCTATTAAAAATGCATAGTGACAACCTCTTAACCTAATTTATATACTTTAATTTTTTGCTACTTTTAGATTAAGTTTTTAGCTAAATTAATCTAAATTGCACTTTTGTATTATAATCGTAGTTTATTCATGCGTAATGTACTTATTGTGAATTGAGAATATGTTAATATATAAATTGAATATACACTACTAATTATTTTATGTAAATTAAAAATAAATTAATAGAATGACATTTACCCCAAAGTAGTAACATTTACTCAAAAAAAAAAGTACAGGTGATAGCAGGATAGGTGAAGCAAAAAGCAGGAGTTCTCCGATTCAGCACAGAGCTAATTAAACCACTTACCAATGAGTATAATTTTAATATAAACAATAAAGATAATTAAATTTTTTATAACTTTCACCCTTATTGGATTAGGGGTCCCGGAAATTTATTAACTTTAGATGTTATAAATACATTACATTACCCTGAAATTTTTGCCGTTCTTACACTCTATATATCAAAGATCAAAGGTAAAGAAAAGAAAAAAAAAAACGCCTTGGACGTACTTTATCAGTTTTGTCTTTTATTGTGGAAGTTTTCCGTGTCTTAATCAAATATAATGACTAATATAGATACCCACAAGACATTTATTTATTTGCGTTTCATTTTTTTTTTTTTATTAAATTATAAATATAGAGCCATTTTTTAGAGCCGAATTTAGAGCCATATTCGACCGTCCATACTTTGGAAAAGTACTAGAGCTCGGAATAGACCGTGACCCCGCGCGTGGTCCAAAAGTAGCGTTCAATATAAAACATTGAATATCTCCTTGAGTTTGAGCGCTATTTAGATGCGCTATTTTACCTCTAGATAAGCAAGATGTTTAACCTTTTTGTCATACCCATGCGATTTTCAACCCTTGGGTTTTTTTACCCTTCAAGGGTTAAAGACCAAAAACACGATTTTCAATATTATTACTTTTGCTATATATAATGCTTTACTATTATTATTTATATATATATATATATATATATATATCAGTGTTGTAGTCCTAAAAAAATGCCAGGTGGGACGCTCTAATGTGGGACCAGGATACAATCCGGGGGGCAAGGGGGGCGAAGCCCCCCTTCAGCCCGCCGCAGGCGCGAAATTTTTTAATGCCACGCCCATTTTTTAGAAAAATAATACAAAAATTACGTAAGATAGTTAAAATTTATTCTGACCAAAATTTTATTGATAACGCATCAAAATTGACACGAGAGCTACGATTCAAAATTTTTTTTAACACAAACATTCATTTTTACTATTATTATTTGATTTTATTACTGCCCACTCGATGATGTTGGGGGGCTATTGCGTGCATCGGGCTCATACTGATGCCACGATGCACGCACCCTGTCACTACCCAAAATGTCGTGACTATTTTGCTAAGAGGCGAGTTGATGGCTATTTAATTTAGGCTTTTGGCCCTGACGGCCTCCATCGGACGTCCACTCCTGGACGCGGGTGGAACACTTTTCCGCGAGCTCATTGGAGCCGGATGCCCATAGTTACCGAGGCATTCAAGGGCGGGGTGGTTCTTGGCCTACCAAGCCCATTACATGCCTCGGCCGCCTCGCGTCCGAAAACGAGAGCTAGGCTAAGGGGCTTCAGAGGACAAGACCCACCCCACACCTAGGTCCTCTCCTGAGTGGTGACGGACGCTACCGCACGATTCGGGGCTGGATGCCCATGCAATAATTATTATTATTATTATTAGATACGTGAATTATGTTTTTGGGCACTGAATATTCATACACTGAGGATTGAGGTTATGTTAATATTGAATTATGAAAAATGTAGTTAAGAACGTAATATTTTTATGTTTCTTTTTCCAATGAAAAATAAATGTATAAATTATGAAATATATTATAGCTTTTCAAGATATAACACGCAGCAATATTTTTTTATTGTGGTGTTGAATACTGCTTCGTATATAAATGCCTAAGAAAATCTAAGAACATCTCCAGTTAAGCTCCAAGAGAAAACAAACCTACTGTCCTTTTTTTCGATTTGCGTTCCATAATTATTTTCTATTAACTTGACTTGACAATAAAGGTTTACTGTGAGAATTAAAATAATAATAAAAAGAAAGACAAATAACTTATGCGTAAATTTCTGGATAAACCGAAACTGCATAATAATAAAGTGATGAAAATAAAACTTTGTTATAAAAAGAAACTTGCGAGCGTACCGAGCGAATTTTTTTAGTAATTTCAACCAATTAAACAGCAAAATTAGTCAGGAAATTTACAAATTAGGGCACATTTTGTCAAGAAATCCGCCCCACCGCGTTCCCCTGGAAATTTTCCAGGTGGGACGGTCCTAGCTTTTTTTTTCGCCAGGTAGGACGCCGTCCCACCGCGTTCCCTTAGGACTACAACCCTGATATATATATATATATATATATATATATATATATATATATATATATATATATATATATATATATATATATATATTGTGAATTTCATTTCTGTGGTGTCTGAAATTCATGTAGTACTAGTACCTCCTATTAAAACAATACGAAAATAAATCTTTAAAAACCATTCCAATAGAAAATAGGGCGTAAAAATGATAAGAAAAAGAAGAAGAAGAAGAAAAAAAAGTAAATAACACGGAAAAGCAAAGTTTACCCAAAATAAATATTTGGTGCTGAAATCTTATTGCCAGGACCTTTCTCATAGGGCACATTGCGTTTTAGCTCTATCTGACCCCCTGGAGGGTGTTTGGGGTGGGGTTTTCCACCCTATTATGATTCTAAAAACTTAAGTAAAAGTATTCGTGTCAGATATCGCTCTAGGCAAAATCAACCCTGCTGAGCTCGAATCCGTTGTCAGATTTTTGGTAGATGCCACTCCTAAGGTGATAGGGGTGGGGTTTTATTCTCAAAACCGGGAAATTTTTGGAAAATAAAGCAACATTGAATTGTAATAAAATGCAATATTTTCATTAATCTAATTGCATATTCCAGTACCTCTGGTATGTTTTTAACATGAATCCTATGCATTTCTAGTTTATATCACTTTAAAGACGGTTGCAGGGTGCATTTTTCACTTTTATTTTATTATTATTTTTTTAATTAAATGATTGGGTTATTTTACTTAAGAATGATATCTCACCAATTACCTATAATTTAGAAAAAAAGGGTAAAAACAACAACCCCAGCTACCCTCTTTAAAGTGATTTAAACTGGAAATGCATAGGATTCATGTTAAAACCATACCAGAGGTACTGGAATATGCAATTAGATTAATGAAAATATTGCATTTTATTACAATTCAATGTTGCTTTATTTTCCAAAAACTTAATTCCCTCTTTTGAGGATAAAAACCCACCCCTATCGCCTTAGGGGTGACATACCAAAAATCTGACAACGGATTCGAGCTCAGCAGGGTCGATTTTGCCTAGAGCGATATCTGACACGAATACTTTTACTTAAGTTTTTAGAATCATAATAGGGTGGAAAACCCCACCCCAAACACCCTCCAGGGGGTCAGATAGAGCTAAAACGCAATGTGCCCTATGAGAAAGGTCCTGGCAATAAGATTTCAGCACCAAATATTTATTTTGGGTAAACTTTGCTTTTCCGTGTGTTATTTACTTTTTTTTTCTTCTTCTTCTTCTTCTTTTTCTTATCATTTTTACGCCTTATTTTCTATTGGAATGGTTTTTAAAGATTTATTTTCGTATTGTTTTAATAGTAGGTACTACATGACTTTCAGACACCATGACAGAAATGAAATTCACAAAAAAAAATAATAATAATAAATAAATAAATAAATAAAAAATAAAAGCATATAGCAAAGGTTATAATATTGAAAATCATGTTTTTGGTCTTTACCCCTTGAAGGGTAAAAAAACCTAAGGGTTGAAAATAGCATAGGCATGACAAAAAGGTTAAACATCTTGCTTATCTAGAGGTGAAAAGTTGATCTAAATAGCGCTCAAACTCAAAATACATATTCAAAGTTTTATATTGAACGCTACTTTTGGACTACGCGCGGGGTCACGGTCTATTCCGAGTTCTAAATATAGTACTTTTTCAAAGTATGGACGGTTGAGTATGGCTCTAAATATTTTAAGATGTATTTCAAAAGATAATTACTAATTAGGTAAAAAGTTTATTTTGCATACATTCTACATCTCTCTGAAAACCCCTGTCTTCACTTCAGTGGTATAAAGATCATATTGGGAGAAACCGCATTTATTAATCATCTTATTTTGCCATGAAAATAGGGCGTAATTACATCATTCTATGCAATAAATGAAGAAAAAAAAAAAAAAAAAAAAAAAAAAGGAATACGAATGATGAAAAGTTATTGTAAATAAAAAATAAACATTAATTAAGTGCGGAGAAATTAGTAAAAACACGTGCAACTTATTAATTTTTGGTCTATGTTTCGCGATCGAGCGTAGTTTCAAAAATCGACACTGCTGGTGTAGAGATAAAAGATTAAATCTAAACTTTTATGCTAATTATTTTTATGAAAAAAAAAAAAAAAGCGCAAACTTCATTACTCTAGCTGGACTAGGGAAAAGGTTAAAAAAACGAGATGTTTCGTGTATATTATACCTATAATATTTACGTAAAATCGATATACTGATGATGTTTTTAATATCGATAAACAACTTAATTCCATATACTTATAAAGAAAACGTAATTTAATATCGCTTAAATCAAATTTATGAACATTTATAGTAAATATAGTAAAAATAAAACGATTTAAAAAAAATACTTGCCATTGTTATCACGATAATAGCTTCGTAAAAAATACAGCGTTTTCAAAAAAGCGTTCAAAATTGAACACTAAATAACGGTATTTGCGAATTATTGCGACTTTTGAATTTATGTTATTTTTTTCGCCAAATAATAAAGTTTCATCTGTGAAAATTTCATAACTTGACAACGTTTAGGTACAATTTTATGAGTCTTCAAAATATCATTTTTTCCCATTACTTACGGTCATTTTCAAAACCAAAAAACCCCCATTTAAATAACATTGACTGACAACAATGAAAATTTTGGGCACGTCAGCCAATCAGATTTGAATATTCTCGATTTCAACAACCAATAAAATGGCTTTAAAAATTCTGCTGGATCGCGTATACTCCCCCCTTCTAGAGTACTCTACTATGAACTTTTAAATCTTTTGTTTTCATTATTATGAAACCAATTGGATAACAATTTATAACCAAGTTGGTTGAAGTTCTGGAAAGCAGTGGCTTTGAGGCTCACTTAATTGTCAGTAAATATTTCAGTAATCAGAATATTTTTTATTTCTGCTTCATTTCTCCATAAGAAAGCATGTTAAATTGAGGCAGAAACACAAAATCGTCTCCTAGATTTTTGTTGTTGTTGTATTGTTGGTCTCTCGGTTTGCTTATTTTCTCACTAAATACCGCCGATTTACAAGTTTCCTATTGAAACCAACGTTTGTGACATCCTAATGAGGCATTTAACACCCAAACTCCCCTAGATATTCAACAACTCTTTTTAATTTTATGGAAAAAGGGTGATTATTGACCCTTGAGTTTTCTGATCTTTCTTTTCCACATGAATTTATCTTTGTATTCATTGATCAGAAATAATGTTTTATTCTCTAAGGTGACTTAAAAACAAAATTTTATTGTTTACAGGTGCAGAAATGCGTTGGTGAGTAACAAGTTTATTTTATATATTGATTGGACGCCAATAAAAAGTAAGTGTATAGTATATTATCATTTTTATAGAAATGTTATGTATATGGTTAAGTTAGTCTAATTTTCACTTGGTTAATCGTAAAATTTATAATTTAATATATCAACAAAAATATAACTTAGCAAATAATATAGTAACAGAAGATGAGAGTTGATAATATTAACTTATTTGTTAAAATAGCTGTTACAGAAAAATTATTTTCTATAGTTTACTCAATTTTTTTTTTTTTTTTTTTTTTTTTTTTATTATTTTTTTGAAATGTTGATTATAATTCCATGCATGATAATTTAATTATGATTATAAAAAAAATATTAAAACACAACTTTATACATTTAAAAGCATTTTTAGGAGAGTAATTCAATAAAAAAATAATATTATATAATAATAAATAGAATTAAAAAAAAAAGTCAAAAATCCAAAATTTAAAAATGTTGAGCATAAAAATAACTTTAAGGATTTGATAAAATATTAATGTACACCGCGGAGAGTATAAATTAGGCGATTTTATTATAGCATAAATGATGCTAAATTGGAACAATATAAATAAATATCATAATATTTATGTTATAAATGTAATAGTTATAATATTATGTATATAGAAATATTGTTTCCAATATTTCACCCTATATAGAAAAAAAAAAATTATGACTATCTGCAGTATCTGCACGTACAATTTTTCTGTTATATTATTATATTTTTTTTATTTATGTATTTTTATGCAATATGAAGAAGAAAAAAAAAAAGTAAAAGTGCCTCAAATATATAAAAGTATTTTGTAAGATATTTTGTTGTTAGATTTCCAATTAGTCAGATTAAATTTAAATTTGCTTATCATCATATTTAATCTAGAGTAGTTCACGAGAACTTACTTATTATTATTATTATTTAGGTTTTGATGCGCCGAGCACGATCTTTACAACATTTTTTTGAAGAAATAATTTTATATAATATAATAAATTGTATCATCACATTATAGTACAGTACTAGTCAAAGAAAATTGAACTTTAGTTTATAAAAAATTACTTTTTTTTTTTTTTTTTTACTTTCTTAATGAGTGCCGAGATACATAACACTATCTGAATTATTTAAAAAAAAGTATTTCTTGTGTTGAAAATTATAATTAATTAAGGGTAAACGGCTAATCTCTTAAAAAATGCGTAAAATAATTTTTTTTACATAATATATCGCATACCTATTTTTTGCGTTACATTTTCCATCAAAATAAAGCAGAAGTATATTTATATATTATTATGTATAATAAAAATAATAAAATGTATCCGGTACATTTTTTTCATTAGTATTATGATTATTTTTTGAAAGAGTGTATATTTGTGAAAATCAAAAGTGGGCTCTTTAATTTTTTACTTTATTTCAATGTAGTTGTTCAATAACTATATAAATTTCAAAACGCTTGACCATGCATCGCAGATAAGGGTGCAAATAAGAAAACAAAAAATCATGGGGGTCTCACATGGTGTAGTAGAATTTCAAAAATTTGTATAATTCAAAAACTTGCATGGAGGTACCCAGCAAAGAACTTGTAATATTTTTAAGTATATACTGAAAAAAAAACTTCCTTTATACATTTTAGTAAAATCAATAAAAAAATAATAATTTATGCTATATTGATATCATATATTATAGAGCACAAGTGTTTCTATTTTGTAACAAGATATAAGTATAATTATGATGCTGAAGATCTAAATTTTATTTACTATTTATTTTACTATTTAATATTACTATGTATAAATTCACTGTACAATATAGCATAAATTATGATGATGTGCATAAATATTGCTGCATTGAGCTAGCATAATTATTACGTATCCATTTTTGTGTGCATAAACCAAATATTTTAAGAAACTCCGTTAATATAATACATACAGTAATTTGTTATCACTTATCATGCATAAAAAATATTTTAGCTAAATATATGGACAAATTCATTTTCAGATAGAAAAAAAATTACCTTTATACTAAGGCACATCTCTAAATTTATACGCAGATCAATAATTTATCGTAAATACAATAATCCAATTTTATATTTTGTATCACATACAAAAAACACAATAGTATATCATACAGTATTACGTTAAATAATATCAAGTTACAAAATTCCATTAAAAAATATAACAAAAAAAAAAAAAGAAAAAAGAAAGAAAAAAGAAAAAAAAAAAAGAAAAGAAAAAAAAATGACGAAATTTAAAATCTTTTTTCTATCTTAATAGTTTAAGTGTTTACTTTTAAAATTTCTTTAAGATTTCTATAGAAAAGGTATAAAATGTGATACAGAAATGTCTAAGAAACCTAATATTTGGAGTAAAGTAAAAAATATATATATCTCGTGTTTATCTAACGTATAGCACCTGTACGCACGTAACAATAACTATTGAACAAAGACGAGAAAATTGACGTCACAAATATGGATACCAGAATGGCGCCTGTTTGATTTTTAAAGGTCCATTCTATAAAATTAAGTTTCAATTGAGTAGTTTCACGAATTGATTTTTAAGCTTGCGCTTCGACGCCATTTAAGCAGTAAATAACGTTGGATTAGGTGTACGAGTCGGTCAGACATTTTTAAATCCTAAATCTCACCCTCTGTTGATTTTTTAAAAATATTATTGAATAACGATGAATATTAGTTATTATTATTATTATTATTTTTTTGCTTGCTTGCTTGCCATATTGTATTATCCCCAAGCCCAAAAAGATAGGTTTCCAAATTTGAAATTTGATGTTTTATTCATGAGTCATGACATGAACCATCATTGATTTTCAAACAGGTATAAAAAAATTTAATGAAATTATATACATAAATATAAATTCACTAATAAAAATGCCCAAAACCAAAGTTTATTCTATCTGGCAATGTATTTTTTTTTCTGCTCAAGCATGGCTCTAATGCACAATTTCATGCAAACACCCAATATGATTAGTTACAGTATAATAAAATTGATATTTTATACAATTAATTATTTATAAATATGTGTCATTAATTCTTAGGAAAATGTTTTGAATTTATTACCATTTTAGAGTCACTATTGTAAAAGTTATATTTTCTCTCTCTCTCTCTCTCTCTCTCTCTCTCTCTCTCTCTCTCTCTCTCTCTCTCTCTCTCTCTCTCTCTCTCTCCCTTAGCCAATCAATTTTGAAAATGTGTATTTTGTGCATCCTATTGACTTACGATATTATCTACCATGTTTTATAAGTATTGGCAGTGGATTTTTATCGCATCTCATTTTATCTTCAATGGCTTTTTATAAATAAGTTTAATAAAATACTTTCAATATGCTACAAAACATTTAAAAAAATAAATAAATCACCTAATGAAATAAAAATAATAAAAAAAAATACAGCTTTTTTAAAAAAAAAAATAATAAAAAAATTAATACAATGAAACTAACAGAGCTCTTTGGGGAAAAAAAAGCAATACAACACTTTTATTTGAGAGCCTAATTCTTTTTAGAGGATCTTTATAATTTAGGTGATCTACTTGAGAGTGGGAGGGTCATGGGCCACCGTCGTGGATATCTGGTTTTTGGAGCAGGTAGAAATGATACGAGAGAGAGAGAGAGAGAGAGAGAGAGAGAGAGAGAGAGAGAAATGATTGCACTAGAAGCTGTCATATGACCCCCATCAGGTATTTTAGACACCTCAGAAATAAACATATTTCATCTTTTTGACCTTTTTTATATTATATATATATTTTTTACCCTCAATCCTATTATCTTTATATATAATTTTTCTCTTTCTTTTACGTCACAAAAAAAAAATATATATATATATATAGATCAACTTTGAAAAATATCAATTTACGATTTTAGTTTTTAAAATATATTATACCCACTTCTATTAATTTTTTATAATATGAACACGTCATTTATTCTCTTATAGCATAATTATTATAGTAGCATAATTATAATATTCAATATTTTATTGTGGCATTGCATATTTATTATTTAATATAGCATAAATTTTCATTTTATGAATAAATTTTATTGAAAAAAAATATTAATAATATTATAATTATTACGTATTTATTTTTATTCAAGATAACATGAAAAGATGTTAAAAAAGGAGGGGGGGGGGACTCAGAAACAAAGAAAAGTAATACGTAATTTGCTTATATTGATTTGTTTGCGCATAAAATAAATAAATAAATGAATACACAATAAAGAAACAAAAATATTGAAACAAGTTTCTAAAATATAAAGAAACAATATTTTTATTATTTTTTTTATTTATTATTTATTTATTTTTTTTTTTTTTTTTGAGAAACGCGGATTGGCAACTAAATATTACATGATTTTACTGTTGAATATATGCATTAAAGTTCATCTTTTTATTTTTTTATTAAATTGAACACACTGAAAATTAAATTTTCATAGTAGAAATTTTGCCTTTTTTTAAATGGCCAATTAAAATAAAAAAATACTTCAGTCGAAAGATAATTAATTATTATAAAAGTTAAAACAAGGTACCATATTTCTGCAATAAGTGATGACTTTCAATTTTTTAACAATCTTTTCCCCTCTAAATCTAATTTTATTTTTTAGAAAAAACAATCACTTATATTAGTTTACTTTAAAAAAATAATAATGCTTCAAAAAAATTAATGTCTATATTTTTAAGTAGATGATGAAAAATGTAATATTATTTTAGGCAAGATGTTTTATAAAATGAAGAGATCTCTCAAATTTTTTTAGACAATGAGATAATGAACCCCCTGATGGGAAAGCGATTTTTTAAATTTGTTTTTAACTTCTTTTTTTTTTAGATCTCTCCTAGGGGGGGATATGTATTGATTAGTTAACAAAACGTTGCTCGCTTTTTTTTTTTTTTTTTTTTTTTAACTAAAACATGAATTTCAAGTGCATTGAAGCTCCTGCTCTTTCCAATAATTTTTGTAAATATATAAACGAATATAATTCTCAAAATTTAACACTTTATATTATTATTTAAAAATGCAGCCAGAAATTATTTTTAACTTATCGTCTCTAATGATTATCAAACGTCCATAAAATTTATACATATACGAAAAAAAATAATTACTTAAGTTTTGCTGCATTTGAACAATTCCTATGTAGAGTACAAACTGTATACAAACTGTTGCTACTTTTTAACCCCAACTCAACTCAACTCAACCCTGTTAATTCATATTTTAACAAAATACACATCATACGTTGCATTCAGCTGCATTCAGACAGCAGTATAATTATTACGTTTTTTTTATAAGCGTAACTGTTACTCCATATAATTTTCTTTCATTTTAATTATCTCAGTTGCTTATAATATAATATACAATAAAATATAATTAGAAAACATATGTATACTCCAAAGATGGGTATATGTATTTATATTACATAATTTAAATGTGTCTGTTTTGTTATTAAATATAATATATAACACACGAAAAACTCTACATAAAGCATTCCAATTACAAATCATATCTTTTTTTTTTATATGAATACAATATACGCATATATATATATATATATATATACATACATATATATATATATATATATATATATATATATATATATATATATATATATATATATATATATATATATATATATATATATATATATATATATATATATATATATATATATATATATATAATATATAAGATATTTATTTACATATATAACAGATGCAATATAATTTTATGTCATAAATTTGTAACATTTTTATAATTAAAGTACTATGTTAAATTGACAATAGGTTCAATTAATAAATCAAGACCTCCTGCTATCATAGGCCTAATAATATCAGAAAAAAATATCAAGACCGCCCTTGGATTCTTTTTAGGCCACATATTGTCATTGTGATATACTATATATAAAAATACGACAAAAATATATTTATATATACTTTTTTTGTGTGTGATTTATCGTTTGACCTTAACTTATGATAAATTGGATTCATATAGCAATCTTATTCTCTCTTTCTCTCGCGTGTACGTGAAGTTTTAAAGTTTAAATATATAATCGTAAACATCGATAAAAAAATGTTTAGCATCTTAAAAATATATTATGTAATGATGTTAAATTTTTTTCATGTTTTTAAGAATCTCAATTTAAATAATGAAAATATTGAAGATTAAATGTAAGAAAAAAAAATTAGTGTTGCATTGAAAATTAATTTGAGTAATAGTATTCAACTCATTGAAATTTGCAAACATTTGATATAATTGAAATACCATTTTTTCAAATTTTAACCTTATCAATAGTAAGATATGCAAACTATTATTTGATTAACTTTCTATGTATAACAACATGGATAGAATAAGTTACGTAATTTATGCTGCTTTTATGTCATTAAATAGCATAAATATTTAAATACTGCTATTTAGAGTAGCATACTTATAGGTATATGATGGTATTTGTTACGCTACGTAGCATAATTATTATCTAATATTGCAAAAATTATGCTGTCATGCATAATTATTACTCGAACCTATATATTCGCCTGTGACGTAAGAAAAGCCTTATTTCCTTTTCTTTAGCATTTTTTTTATATAATATTTTTTATTATTATTTTTTTCTTTGAGGTAAGAAATATTCAAAAGACACACTTTAAAGTATTTTATTTAAGACGTATTAAGAAGTAGAATATTTTAATAAGTTCTCATCACCGATAATTTCTTTAAAATTTTATCACTATAGCAAGTTGGTAATTTTTACAACGCTTTTCTAATCGATTAAGAAAACATCGATATTAATATACGATTTATAAAATCGTTCCCCCTACTATATTCTTACATATTTATGTAGGTATGTCCACATTATGTTTATTGTATCAAATAACACGATGATCTGATAACATTTTGGAGACATTACAAAAGTAAACAAAGGTGGAAATATTAAAAATTACGATGTCGTTTTAAGGAGAAGCCGCTCTTATTTTAAATGTATCACGATTTTTTATATTATATTATATTTTTTTTCTATGCTGTAAAAAATGAGAATGATAATTTTTCATTTTTTTTTTCTCTTTTTGACAAGAACAACATTTTAAATGTTTTTGAAATGTTTGATATATTTTACGATTAATACTGTTAGAAATGTGCGAATTATGTTCAATTTTAAGACACTTTTATAAATACACACAAAAAATAAATACGTACTTACAAATGTTACAAAAAACTGAGTTGCTATACGAAATACCTGCATGCAATCATGAGTTAAGAGCCCACTAAATATTCAAACTCATATTGGGGCTATATAGTGTCGATGCAAGATGATGAGTAACAGTGATCTATACAAAGGAAAGGGTGTATGCGCATGACGTCATATTGAATGCGCTTCGAAAACATACTGGATCAATGAACAACATTGCTCAGCATAGGAAAACTGCGTTATTATTTTTTATTATTATTTTTTTTATTTTATTATTTTTTGGTATTTTCTTATGGCAATCGTTTCATTTTTTTTTTTTTCATTATTTTTTCTTACGGTCTTGAGAAAAAAACAAAAAAACAAAACAACAATGCTCTCAAAAATATTGGTAACTATTTTTACACTGCAAAATGAGTCATTTTCTTATACTTACCATTGTTATTTAGTGCTCACATATGGCGTTGACTTTTATATGAATGCATATAGACCAAATTTAGTGTAGCTCTTTACCATTCATTATATCATAGTACTGGTACTGGTACGTTAAAAAAAGAGTGACTAACAAGGAGAAAAAAAATTATTATAAATCAAAAAAATATGAATAAAAATTATAGAATTGAACTAAATTCAAGGCATTTAATAATTAAAAAACCTTTACTTGCTTCGTAATATTAATATTATAATATTTCAATAAGGTAATGCAAAAAAAGCTATATATCAGAACTTAATACAGTTTAATTCTTCATCGTATTCTTAAATAAAAATAATAATAATAAAAAAAAAACGGATATACTGTAATAAAAGTTATTTTTGCAGGTTTTATAATTATAATAATTTTTTTATAGACATTTTCCTTTACTTAAAAATGCAAAAATACAAACACTAGGCTTTTAAATTTAAAATTATATATAATTAAAAATTATGTTTAACTATTTTGTCTTAATTTTTAAAAAGTTAATGGCTAAAAATGTTGGAAAAAATGTCAAAAGTTTTCATATCAAAGAAAAATAAAAAATTTGCATTTTTAATGACTTGAACAGATTACTATTACAAAAGTTATGTTTAAATTTTGTAGCTGAGTTTCTTTGGCTTTAGGCTCCCAGTTGTCCAATTTGATTTTTTAACATTAATAATAAGTCACTAGCTGCCCCGTTATTATTAGGTATAGTGTAACCAACCGGAATATCCACACCTTTTTATTATATAATTTAGACTATTAGATAAGTAAGTAAGTAAGTAAGTAAGTAAGTAAGTAAGTAAGTAAGTAAGTAAGTAAGTAAGTAAGTAAGTAAGTAAGTAAGTAAGTAAGTAAGTAAGTAAGTAAGTAAGTAAGTAAGTAAGTAAGTAAGTAAACAAAAAGTAAACAAACAAAGAAACACATGAACGAATAAATAAACGATAAAAAAAATTAAGTTTTTTTTCCCCGGTTCTGTATTTCCGGTTTCTAATTTTAATAAATTAAAGTTTGCAAGCCTAAGGGTAATATTTTTTATTTGGTTGTGGTGAAAAAAGAGAAGATTTTGTGTCTTTGTTACATAAAGGTGAACTTGTAAATCAAAAAAAAGTTTTTATATGGAATTTCAAGAATGTTCGAATTAAAGCTATTATTTTACATGACTTGGAACAAAAAAAAAAAAAAAAAAAAAAAACTATGTATAACGTTTTTCTTCAATATTTTTATAAATCTCAAAGAAAATTTCTATATAGCGGTATGCAAAAAAAAAAAAAAAAAAAAAAAAAAGATGATATTTTATAATGAAATAGATTTATGAATATAATTCTGATTACTAATTTATTTTAAGTAATTCTAGGAGATTTAAATTTTGATCTTTTGTTTGCGTTCTTAATACTTTCATATTAAGATTGGAATTTTGTTTTATTGAATAAGATTTTTTTTCCCATAATAACTGTTATTTGCGATTTATTTTAATTTTTTCTAGTAAATTATTATTATGATATTTCCTTATTAATAAAGAGTGATTTTTTTTTTTTTTTTTGAGAGCAGGTCAAAGGACTAAAGATCTACACAAATTTCAATACTTTACTACACTGAGAGAACCTTGGGGTACATTTAATGTGCGATTACAAAGGCAATTTAAAAAAAAATGGTAACAAAAGGTGACGCCTATCCACAAAGCTACTAGTAACTGCCAAGAAATGCCAAAAGGGTAAAAAAAAAAAAATAATAATAATAAAAAAAATACCAGTTTGACTTTAAGTTTAAACCCTGATAAGCTTAAAATATAGCTTAAGGGAGTAGGGGACCGACGTCGGCCATTAGACTCTAAATTTTGTAGTAAAAAAAAATTGAAATTTTGGCACAATGATACTTCATCTTGAGACAATTTAAAATACATAAAAATTTTGGGGGGTCCCCGTGCAAATTAATTTTATATGATTTTTTGAAATTTTAAGCCCATGTTAAGCAGTTTTAATTTCAAAAATTTTGTTCTTTTTTTCGGGACGGTCAAACATCATGAAATTTTTATCACAGCTAGGTGTGACCCTTAGCTACACAATGACACCAACTTTAGACCCAAAACACTTCTAGTTTTTGAGATATAAGGTCAGTACCCTACTCCCTTAAATTAAAAGAAAAAAAAAAAAAAAAAGCTTCGTAAGCTTGAGGTTTGAAAACGATCTCTCGAGACTATGAGGAAATAATTTTAAATTTTCTGTACATAAAAATTGAGTAATAAAAATACAAGCCGTAAGCCATTAATAAATTTAATATTGATTTTACTATAGCTATATATAGAGTATTTAAACATCATATTAAATCAAAAATCATGTTTTTGTTTTCATGTTTTTTTCTTAAAAAATGTCACCTAGTTTGCATTCTTTTGAAAATCTCGTTTCTTACACGAGTCATTCTCGGTATCAACTCGAGCTGCCTCTTTTGATAGCAAAAATGTTCTGAGACCGGAATAAAATTGTAAAAAAAAAAAAATATATATATATATGTAATAATAATAAATAAAAAAAAATAATAAAAAAAAAAAAAAAAAAAAAAAAAAAAACGTACCTAAAATTTTTGGCCCTGGCTGGCGCTTGAACCTATTTAAATTTTCAGCTCTATAAAACATATTTATAAGCTCTATATTTTAAACATGATGTTATTGACGTAAACAGTGATATTTTACACAGTGAGCTTTGTAGTTCATAAAACCAGATTATAAAAAATAATTACAAGTAGTTTTATAAATAATATGTAAATGTGAAATGTAGAATGGTATCATCACGATCACGTATTTGAATACAGTTACTGTTAAAACTCGAGCGAGTGAGCGAGTGAGTGAGAGAAAGAGAAAGAGAGAGAGAGAACGTCCCCCTGGCAGTTTTGTGCGGGTGGAGAAGGAAAAAAACAACAATTCGATTACTTATTTCTTAGAAATCATAAAATATCACCTTTTATTCTCTCATTTCAAAGTAATATATTTTTATATCGTGCATTATAATATTCTGTTTCAAATTTAATATATGCAAACAAATTTCAAATATATACGTATATAAAAAATAATGACAATAATAATACTTAAAATTTCTATAGTTTTTTTTTTTTTTTTTTTTTTTGTACAGCAGTGATAGTAATGGCATAATTCTAAACGAACGCAACTAAAATTTAAAATGAAATTAATATTTGAAATTTAAGTACGTTATTTTAACTGGTGCACAATTACTTGGGACCCACTCTACTCTATATATCATAGTTTTAGCGTTACGTATATTCCTAAATACTTGACCTATATATAAAACCAAAATCTTGGGTACAATCATCAAGTAAAAAAAAAAAAAAAAAAAAAAAAAAAAATTAAGAAGTCATTAGCATGCCAACAACTTGGTCTCTACCATAAAGCATAATATTGTTATAGAAATTCAATCAAGCCAATCAGTGAATAAATAATTGAAACCCCCCAAAAAAAGAACAGTTTTCGTAATTATGCATTTAAAAAATAGATCGATGAATTAACTATGCAGCAAAGTTACTTTTTACTACCAAAGAAATGAATTTCACTTTCACTCTATTTTGTAATAATAATTAATATGAATAGTAAAATAATAATAACAAATAGTAAAAGCAGTAGAACTCCAGGGTTAGTACAAATCCTGTCGGGAAAAAAAATGGTTTTCTTAAAGCGTATTTGTACAGCATTTTTTACTGCAATTTTTTTTATTGTTTTCCTACAAATATCCCCTTTTATTATTTATATTTTTCTCCTTTACCTAAGTATTATTGAATACTGCTACTTGAAAAACGCAACATATATTTAAAAAGTAGGCTTTTATTATTTTCTGAGAAGATTGCTATAATTTTCAACCCAAAAAGACTATACATCACTAAAAATACATAAACCATTTTCACTCAACAAAATATAAATCTTTTTATTTGTGGCGTTTTTAATTTTCTCTCACTGTATATACGCTTGCCTTATGCTCGCGTCTCTCCTTCGGTCGGCCTAATAAATTTTACACTTTTGTTCTAAATAATAAAAAAAGAAATAATAATTTTTATTTTTTCAAGACTTGTTTCGAAAAAAAAAAGAAGGTTATTACAGGTTAAAATATAAAAAGTGAATTATGTTTTAGTGCAATTGTTAAAATTATTTTTGACATATGAAATGGTTTTTATGGAACTTTATTTTTGATAAAAAGATGTGAGAGTTTTTAATTAAAATTTATGTAATAAATATATTCACGATTATTATGTTAAATTAAAGTTAAGAAATATATTTATCGTTACTTACTTACTTACTTACTTACTTACTTACTTACTTACTTACTTACTTACTTACTTACTTACTTACTTACTTACTTACTTACTTACTTACTTACTTACTTACTTACTTACTTACTTACTTACTTACTTACTTACTTACTTACTTACTTACTTACTTACTTACTTACTTACTTACTTACTTACTTACTTACTTACTTACTTACTTACTTACTTACTTCCTTACTTACTTACTTACTTATACTGTATTTTCTTCACTAATAATAGCATCCATTGAAAACTTTTATTAAAATATTTGAATTGTTATAAAATTATTAGTAAAAAAATGTAAAAATGTCAACAAAATTTTAAATAGTACTAATTATAATAATTTTATAATCATTTTCAAATAATTAAAATTTAATTAATAATAAAAACTTAATAATATTCATGGTAAATAGTTCACATACCAAACTAATGTCAATAATATTTTTAATTGTTTCTAGGTAAACGAAATTATAATTAAAGATTAATAAATTCAAGCTAAAAAAACAAACAAAAACATGCAAAGTTGAAAATTGCATCAATAATATTTAATTGATCTATAATCTAATAATAATATACACGATTCCGGATCTAAATTGATGGGATTTTTACATTTTAATAAATTTAATTGAGTTTTTTTTTTTTTTTTTTTTTTTTTTTTTTTTTGCATTAAAAAAAACTGTGGGAATAAATTATAAAATTATTTTCATATTTTCAACTACTGCTGTATATATATATTGAAACTATTTCTGATATTTATGACTTTTTAACTTTGGGCAATACAATTTTTTTATATTACCGTTTAATCCAGTTTAATTTTTTTCTTAAAACATACATGCTATAGTTAAAGATGCGGTCTAACATATTTTAATGATCTTTTAATATAATAAAAATATATTACATCACGAATTTTTTTTAGTTGTTTTATTTAAAAAGGGGTTAAAATTTTGTGTAAGTGCAGCAATAAGTAACAATAAAAAAATAAGAATCTTTAAATTATATAAAACTATATGTTTTTAATTAATGACAGCTGAATATTTAAGCTTATATAAAAGAATATGTGTTCAATTTTTGCTGATGTGATTGTTATTGTATAAATAGCAACTAAATATGTAACAACAATTTAGAACAATAATAATTCTCTCTCTCTCTCTCTCTCTCATATCTCGCTTTCTCACTTTTACTTTTTTCCAAAAATTAAAATTACTTTTACATGGACAGAAATTTGTGAAAAATAAAATGGTTGTACTACTACAAAATTGTACGACATTTTCAAATATTTATGTCATGAAAGTATTTAAAAATTCTCATAACCTTTCAGATAATACCCAATACATTGCATTATAAATCATAGAAAAAATCGATATTATTCTTAAAAAAAAAATAAATCACCATTCAACGTAAAAATTAAAATCAAAAAGAAAAATAATGAAAGTTATATAAAAAATAACAATTAAAAAAAATTAAATTAAAATCATGAAATAAACGATTTCAGATTTCAATAGCTTTAGTTTTTTAACTTCCATGAACAACAACAACAACAGCAGCAAATACAACAATCACTTCAAACACAGCAACAACAACAAAATCAAAAGTAAAAAACTTGAATATTTTAACTGTTTACTTTAAAAACAAAAAAAAAAAAAAATCTTAAACCAATCCTTTAATTTGTTTTTCAGAAAAAAAAATTATTTTGGTGAAGCTGCTATGATTTAGTGCTCTAAATCTTTTATACTAATGAATCATAAATACTTTACAAAATTCTCTCATTTTTTTTCTTCCTATTTTTTTTTCTCACACATCCCAAAGTAAAGTATAGAGAAAAAAAAATGTTTGAGATCGTGCCTGATAATACCAGTCAATAAACCAATTACTCCCAAGTTTTATGGTTTAAATGCTCCAAGCAGTTTTAGTTTTTTTCATGTTTATAAACGAGTATATTACAATCACTTATATAAAGACTATTTTTGCTTTAATTTTGCATAAATAAGTTGTTTTTATTTTTGTTTACTTGTTTTCTTATATTTGATGAGAAAATAGTGTATAAAATAAATATACGATTTATTTTAACACGAAAAATTAATACAGAAAAAATAAACATGAAAATGTAATTTTTTAACAACTTCAAATTTTTATTGCAACTTTGGGGTGGGCTATAATGTTAGTATAAATTTGAATAATATTATATTTATTCCTGGCTTTTATTTATGACTTTATGAGTAAACCTTTATTTTATTGTTTTATATGAATTGTATAGGTTGTATTCGCATTACGTCATACTGAATGCGCTTTGACGCCATATTGAAGTAATGAATAACATTGCTCAGCATGACGACAAACGTCATTTTTGGCAGTTTTCTGTGGTAAAATTAGTTTGTTTGTTTTTTTCTTGCATACGAATTGCAAAAAAATTGCTGCACAAAACAAGTAAATGAAAATAATTTTTTAATGCATCATCATGATAGTATATAAATAATTTATATAGTAATTAAACATCTTTTTCCAGTTATAATCAGTACTTTATGCTTTCTTCAAAAAAAAAAAAAAAAAAAATGTTACATCTTATGTGAACGAGGGTCATAAATTTCATCTAAATAAGTTATATGTAAGTCGCACAAAAAATATTTAAGATAGAAAAAAAAACATTGGTAATAATTTATAAATTGTAGAGAGAGAGAGAGAGAGAGAGAGAGAGAGAGAGAGAGAGAGAGAGAGAGAGAGAGAGAGAGAGAGAGAGAGAGAGAGAGAGAGAGAGAGATGAGAGATGTTAACACATACTAAAAAGATAATTGATGAATACAAATGTCTTAATTAGAATGTCCAATTATCTTGAATAATATTTTAATTAACCTCTGACGTCATTACATTCATCATTAGCAATAATTACATTTCACAAATTTTTAACAATACATATTACAAGTATAGCACGTTCTCTCAATTTTCCAATGAATTTTAAATTTCTCTTAACCATATTATCTTTGTTTTCCCTATTGCTCTATTTTTAATATGAAAATTGTTTAAAAACAGTCCATGATTGAAATTGTGAGAATTATGTTAAAAAATTGACTTTTTGTGATTATTTTTTATTGAGGTAATTTTTATTTAATATAAGGAAATTTTTAGTAAAAGTTTTTAGTTTTATATTTGTTTTTTCCAAGGATTTTTTTGATCGTATTTTAATATTTTCTCCTAATTGACACTGTCAATTGGATATAGGTCTTAAATAAAAGTTCTTAAATTTATAAAATGATGCTTATATTAAAAGTGAAAATGATTTCACTACACTATAGGATAAAGAAAACAACGTGTGATTTAATCGAAATGATTGAGATGAGGTGGATTGGAAAACCTCTAACTTGACGTTATTATTATTATTATAAATCACAAGGTACACACAATCCAACCAAGGCATAGCCTTATCGGTCGGTTCAAAAAATATTTTCACGTATATATATAAATAATTTTTTTTTAAATTTCTATACAATATATTATAAGTTTCAAGAAACAAACATACAATAATCTTTATACTTTATAGTATTGATTTTTTTTTTTTTTTTTTTTTTTTTTACTACTATACCACCTTGCTCTGCCAGGACTGCATGGCCATAGACATGAATGAATACACTTACAAGTTAGCTGTCAAGCCTAAACATCTCTCCTACAGTTTTACTTGTGACCCACTGACATACGCATGGACATCAACGTACGGAGAACTTGAAAGCGCATTCAGACCATAATGGTTCTGAAAACGGTAACCCACTGAGAATTAAACTCGTGATCTCAGGGATACTCAAATTTCTGCATTCATTAAATTTTCATAGCATTAAAAAAAATTATGAAGAAACATAAATTTGCCTTTGCTTACAAATACAATACAAAATGTCAAATTTTACAATTAATTATCAGAAAATATGTTCCCTAATTAGCAGACTTAAACATGCAGTGAATTAATTAAAATAATTTAGTTAGAAATTATTTTAAACTTTCATTATATTAAAATTTGCATTTCATTTTTGTGTCATTAACTAGTTTCACCAAATATTTAGCTTTGTGATATCTTCATTCTATCTACAAGATAATTATAATAATTAACTTCAAAAAGAAAAAAAAATGGTTATATTTTTTTTTTCTTCTTTTTTTTACTAATTTTGTTACTATTTTTAGTTTTGCATATGACACAAGGAGCTTATATAAACTTGATAAGGTTTACCTTATTTTTGAGACGTTAAATAATATATTTTTTATCATTTTGATAAAATTTGAACACTTATATCTGTCACTTTTTATGTATTATTAGTCAAAAATTTCAAATCCAGGTGCATGTTTTAACAATTGCGTCTTAAATCTACTTTAAAATTTTAATCATTTGAAAGGGGGGAAAAAAACTAAAATATAATTTTCATTTTAAAAAGCTTAAAATGTTTAAATTGAATAATAAAGACAAAATAATAAAGACAAAAGAAATAGTGATTTACTTTAATTGCATATTCTAAAAGAGTATATTATTGTCTTGAAACGCCGATAATGTAAATGTCTAATTTTTGGGTTCATTAAGTATTTTTTTGATTACTTGTTGAAATTCGTAAAATAACGTGTAACGTGTAAAAAATTCGTGACGCACAGAAAACATAAATTGAAGAAATTATTCAGATACATAGATGTAACTCTTTAGTAGAAACTAATAACTTGTTTGAAAAAAGTTTCAAAAGTAATTCGTTAGTATAATTTCTTCAACGGTTAATAGTTAGCTCTTTAGATCTTAAAAAACTTTGTACGTATCTAACAAATTTACGATAAAAAAAGTCTAAAGTAACTTTTTAACTCCAAAAACTAATTAAAAGTACTAAAAAATAAATAGAAATTTGCATATCGATCGATTCGGGACAATGTTTCGTTTTGAAAAAAATAAAAAAATAAAATCAGCCGCATTTTTTCTTTCTTTCTCATTATTAACAAAAAGCTATAATTTGCATAATTCAAAACATGAAAATTTACCATATTAAAATGTGATGTTTCAAAGCCTGAGATGAGTGTAGAGCAATAAGTCACATTGAAATAAACTAAATATATAATTCCGAGGCAACAACAACAATTTTCTATTCACCTGCCGTGCTATGCCGAGTAGTACGTATCATTAAAATACATAATTATTTATCATTATAATTTAAATTTTACTTTTCAACTTATATACAAAATGACGTTGCACTTTTTACAATTGTAACAAAACAAATTACGTTTATTAAAATTTAATTTAATATTATATATATTTTTTTATATGATTATAATTTCATAGTAACAGAGTTGGTCATATTTGATTTAATATTTATTAGAAATTAATAACAAAATGAAATTATTATCTCCCTATATAAATTATGTTGAAATAAATAAATTAGTAGACAAATTACCAATGAATCAAGCAATCAACGAATAAACTGAATGAAATGAATGATTAATTAAAAATAAAACAATGAATCAACCAAACATTCAGTCAATCAACGAATCAATGAATTAACCGACCAATCAATAAAACAGCGAATCAATGAATGAATTAATTAGTGAATTAAAATCAATGGAAACAGTCAATCAACCAATCAATCAATGTGTGTTTCAATCAACGAAAATAAATTAATAAAAAACAACAAATGAATCAGCGAATCAATGAGTAAATTAATGAATAAAATCAATGAATGAATCAACCAACCATTTAATCAATGAATCAACAAATCAATGAATCAACCTCCAAATCAATCAGTCAATACGTCAATCAACGACCAACATTACAAGTTTTCTAAGTAATTTAAAATAAAGTAACACTACTCTAAAATAGCTTTGCTAAAAAATTTGAACGGAATATATAAAAGCGATTGAGATATAAGGAAGAATAAATAATAAAAATAATATTTAATTTGAAAATTACATACAAATATGCAATCATACGTGAATTATTTTCAAGGTCAAAAAAATAATTTGCAGTGTATTCAAATATATATATATTTTTATTATTATTTTAAAATGTGGATCATTATGTTATTTTATATTGTATGTTAACTTAAGAAAAAAAATATATTTCCTTTGAAGTTGAAAATGAAAGGATTTTATATAATAAACGCTAATTGTAACGTATTTCTGGTGTGCTCTATGAGAATGAAAATACAATTTCTTGATTTGTTTTTTATATTATACTCTCTCTCTCTCTCTCTCTCTCTCACACACACACACACACACACACACCGCTTACTTTTCTTAATTATTCTCTTTGCTTCGTATTTTCTCACTTTTTCATATTATGTAACAAAATACTCATTTAATCAAAACATATTTTCTTAAAAATTACACAAAAATAGTTCAATTAAAAAAAAAAAAAAACGTAATATAATATGATAAATATATAGTGACTCATTATTTCTTTTACTTAGTATCTACTTTATTTATAGAAGAAGAAAAAACCATTGTGCAGCATGGTTAATATATGTTAAAAATAATATAGAGAATAGTATAGGTACAGAGATTATGGAGCATTTTGAATTAAAAATCAATATAAAACGCAAAGATTCTCTCATTAATAGCTATTTCCAAGTCCCAATTAACTATATAAATTGGAGAATATTTGCGTTTATTTAATTTTCAATTCAACATGCACTAATTTAAATGCAGTATATGTATACTATTCTTCTCTGTTATTATTTTTATTTTATTTTATTTTTAATTATTATTATTATTGTAATAAAAAAAAGGCAATATTTTATTAATGCAAAAAATTTAAGAAATTTTCGTTGTAATTATTGGCTGGTATAAGGCCAAATAAAAAAAAAGTACCTAATTCCTAATGTTGTTTTTCTACTAATTATGATAATTATATTACAAAATACTTGAGAATATTAATGTTACAATATAAATGTTCAAATTAAGCACACATTTCTTTTGTTATAAGTTAAATAGGTAAATTTATTACTGTCAAATATTTAATAGACAAAGGAGAAGTACAATTATTATTTTCTCTATCATATTTACTATAAATATTTTATTAAAAAAAAAAAAAAAAAAAAAAAAAAAAAAAAACGTGATTTGATCCTTTCTAAAATAGCAACACCTTTGAACTTAAATTCATTCGATATAAAATTTCGTAGTGAAGGTTTTTGTTAAAAAAATATATATATATTTGTCTTGAATAAAAAAAAAACATGTTAGCTGGAGAACAATGTGGATTAATTTGTTTTTTTGAGAGCGTAATAATTCTCACCTGCTTTGAGTATAAATTTGCGGTGGAGGTGAGAGAGAGAGAGAGAGAGAGAGAGAGAGAGAGAGAGAGAGAGAGCAAATGATGTTAAATGTTTAGATCCTTTCCTTTATATACAACAAGGCCGAAGTAGATTTTATTTATAAGATAAAAATTTACAAAATGGATATCGAGATCTTTCCTTTTTTTTTAATCGTAATTTTCACTGTCGTTTTTTTTTTTTCTAGAATAAAAAAAAAAAGGAATTATAGAACATTTTACCTCAAATTGTTTTACATGAAATTTTTAGATACTCTCTCTTAACATTTAATATATAAAGATGAATATAATTAGAGTAAAACAAATTAGATGTGCTAATTAGAACTATAGTTTGTTTGTTTTAATACAAGTGATCTCTCTACCACTTTATTTTCTTTCAAAGTATTGGTAAATTGAAAATGCTGATCTGAAAAGTTAACCCATGCAGTAATAACATTTTTATAAGAAAATGCATTAAAATAATAATAAGTTCAGCATTAACCAAATCAATGTTAGATATTATACCAAAAGTGTTATAGATGCACTGAAAGAACAAGAAGATATAATTTACCACGATTATGGAGTGAAATGCCCTTATACAATTCAAAAATCTAAGTGGAAAAAATATTGAACAAAAAAAAAAGAAGTTTTTTTTTTATATGAATTCAATATAAAAGTGGTAATAATTGAATTATTAGAAGTGAATATATTTTAAGAATTTTTATTTTAAATACCAAAACACACAGCATATTGAAATGGTCACCAACTTATACATATGAGCATATTTGAAAAAGTTGATGCCTGTGACGTCATTTCGTGCGTTTCAAAAATTAATTAAATATAATAAATGAACTCAAAAATTACAAATTTTCATTTCTATCGATTTATGACAATTTCCAGTTTTATAACATGCAATAAAATTACTCCCTCAAAATTTGAAGTCTTCTTCATAATATGGATAATTCTGCAGGATTGATTTTTTTTTATTTTTTTTTTTTGACCGTGGCACACAGAGATATATAATTTGTGAATCTTCTTAATTTTATACTCTATATCTTTTTGAATAATGGATTGAATTATGAATTTAAAAAAAAAAAGCAACAGGAGGCAATATAGAGTATGAATAAACATGCTGATATAAATTTTAAATTTAGAGAGAGAAAGAAAGAGAGAGAGAGAGAGAGAGAGAGAGAGAGAGAGAGAGAGAGAGAGAGAGAGAGAGAGAGAGAGAGAGAGAGAGAGAGAGAGAGAGAGAGAGAGAGAGAGAGAGAGAACAATAAGGATTAATTCGTATTTTGCAAAGAGTCAGTATAATATACAATCCTTACGATCTTCTCCGATAACTATCCAGCTGCCATGAGGCGCGAGGTTGGAGGGGGGTTCACCCACTTTGCCTAGAGCTTGTATATTATATAATTCGCTATACATGAGCATGGTACTGTACTATACTATAGGGTATATATATATATATATATAAGAGCAGATGTATATTATATAATACATGTCGAAATATATATACGTATACTCGAGTACCGTGAAAAAAACATAATTCTCTAGTTCAATAACTTTTGTGTGTATAAAAATCATGTAAAATGTCAAAATAACGAGAGAGCGAGAGAGAACATTGAAATTTTCATGTCAAAATATTTGTATTGATTATTTAGATATACTTTATTGTTACTTTGAATGACACTCGTGTAACGTAAAATTGGAATGACTTTTCAAAAAAGAAAAAAAAACAAGAAAAAAAAAAAAGAAAAGAAACTTATGTTGTTCATTTTTTGCTCTTACAATGTATATGTAAGACATATTAAATTCATACATACTTTTCATGAATATTTAATTTTCATTATCTTCATACGCCAATTATTTTTACTCCCCATTTGAGTGAACTTAACATTGCGAATAGTTTTATAAATTAAGAAATGACGTAGAAAATTACAGTTTTTAAACTTTTCACAGCCATCGCGATTCTGAAGTTTGTATAATTCCATTCTTTTCACGAAAAGGTGCATCTGCATATTCTGTGGCACTAAGAGCATGTGCAAATTTTGTATTTCAAACGAGTATGTAATAATATTTATAGTACTAATTAATCATAAGTATTTGCTTTTTAATAAATGAACTGTCTACAAAACAGAGATAAATTTAATATTTATTTATTTAATTTTTTACACCCAGTCAATACAATAAAGTACATGAATAAAAAGGTACAGGGTGAGAGGTAAACAACAGCACTATAGGCACCATACACAATTTTACATGTGTTCATTAACCCCAACAATTAAGAAAAAAAAAACATTCAATATTACTTAAAAATTAAAACGCAATAAAAATCTTGAATTCAGAACGTGAAGCATAAATTATATAATATATGAAGACTTTTTGCCTCAGTATATCAGTGTGTTATTAGGAAGTTGCTTTACGTTGCGTGAAATTGTTTATGTCTATAGATATATTAGTGGTCAATCACTGAGCATGGTTCGTTAATACAATATAGGTGGTCTCACTTTACTAATACTTATACATAATCATATATTGATTGATATTATGTAAAAAAAAAAAAAAAAAAAAAAAATCCACTAAATTATATCAAAGGTAATATTACATCAGCTATATATTAATAAAATTATTGCTTAATATTGTAATGGGAGTTATAGGGGATTTGTTTTTTTCTTATTAGAATTGTATTAACTAACTTATATATACACGGACAAAAATAATTATGCAAGCTCATTTTCAGCTAAATTTGTTCAATGCAGCATAACTATGCTTTCTTCATAATAACTATGTTACAAAGCATATACATATTATGTTGTACAGTATATTTATTTACCTTGTTTTTATTTGGCAACATTTATGCTGTATAATGACATAAAAATAGCATAAATTGCTTCTTTTTTTTCCTGTGTAGATAAATGTTTCTATTAGCTTGAAATACTTAACAGAAAAATCAATATAGCTAATATTTATCAAGGTAACTCTCTAATAAATTTTCAATCGGATTTGGTACATCATTTTCTATTGCAGAAGAAGTAGACAAATATTAAAAACAGGGTTTTGCAATATACCAAATGATAGGAAATGAGAAATTAGGGTTTCTTCTATTTTTATGCACCTGCGCTTATACTGATGTAATCGGCTTTTGCTAGCCTACTCAAATACTCTACTGATCCATTGAAACCTCATAATTAGAAATATGAAATTACCCTTTCTCCCCCCCCCCCCCTCTCTCTCTCTCTCTCTCTCTCTCTCTCTAGCATACTACTGAATCTAAATATATATAATAGATATTAAAGCATACTACAGAAAACAAATCATTTTATTTCACTGAAAAAAAATGCATCCCATATTTTTTCCCATCATGCAGCATTGACAAAAATAAATACGTATATAAAAATTATGATGACTCAATGCATCAACATTTATGTATAACGTCATAAATTATGTTATACTTTATAGCGATTGTACTACATATCATAGCAGTTAAAATGTTTAGCATAATTATTACTTATATGTTAATACAAAATAGCAACATTTGTTCTCCATATAACAAATTGTTCAATGCAGCAAAAATTACTTATTTAATCTATGAGTAAACTGCCCGATACTGAGATATGCATTATTGTATATACGTAGTGATTTATACATTAGCATATAGCAATTAAGATGTTCAGCATAATTACTTATGTGATTACAAAATAATAACAATTGTGCTCTATACGAAATAGCAATTATTTAATGCAGTATAAATTATGTAATTTATTTACACTGGGAGTAAAGACACTGATACTGCCCGATACTAGTACAGTCATTTTATTTAAAAATGAATTTCTACAATGCAATCATGGCAGATGGAAATTTCAGTTCACACAAAACTCAAATACGCATGTTATTCCCATATGCCAATAGAAATTCATTTTTAAAATAAAATGACAGTACTGATTCTGCGATGTATCCTCTATATACTTCCGGTCACTATTACTCATTCTCTTGGTAGTTCAACTATATAAAATAATATTGTAAACTCATAACACTTTAATAGATAGATATAATAGATATATATATAGATAGATTTAACATTGATTAGCCGTGCCACATGTTATATCCTATCATATTTCTGGTCACTATTAATCATTCTCTTGGTAGTTCAACTATATATATTGATATTGAAAACTCATAACACTTATATAATTTAACATTGATTAGCTACCGTGCTACATGTTATATGATCTCACCTTGGCGGGTATCGCGGGCATGCACGGCGCAGTGGTGGCGGTATTTGTTTTGGTGTGGTTAAACACAGGTATGTACAGCTCTGGCCAAAAGTTTGAGAACGATTTGCATAGGCTACCCGCAACCACACTATGTTATCTTTATGAGAAAACGCAGCGGCTGCCGCTGCCCCGTTCTCTAACTTTTGGCCAGAGCTGTACATAGGTGGTCGTCACTTTTCTCTTTCAATCAGACTGACTAACTCAATATATTGCAAACACAGAAGACCTCACACAAAGTATTCTCATCAATATAGATCAATTTAATATCTTTCTTTTTTTTTTTTTAATATTTTAGACCTTATTTAATATCAGATCTAATTTCTTTCCTCAATTATTATATAAGAGTCATCTTTTTATTGGTATTTTAAATGTATTTGTTCAACTTTTTTTGTTATAAGAAATGTTTTACGACTTTTTCTATGAAGCATATGAGACGTTCAAACTAAACTATGCTGCTTTTTACAATAAAAAAATTGTATAGCATTTTTTCCCTCAATCATTTTTGTTTTTTTTTTTTTTTTTCTTCAATTTAATTCAAATTCTTTTATTCATTTCTTTCATCCTACACACACAATACATAAAAATATGCATCTGTCCAGGTTATTGCTTTAAAAACACACAAGCAAATAAAAATGATATATCAATAAATAATACACATAGAAACAATTACACAATTTAAAAATAAAACAATACACAAAAAAAAAGTTGCATTGGAAATTATTATTCATTAATTTATAAAGTTGTATAAAAAGTAACCAGCCTGCCCATGCTACTAATATTATATTTTTCTATCACTATAATCATATTTATGGGTATAGGCTGTAAAATATAAAAACATATTTCTGTAATATTATACCAAAATAGCAACACGCGACAAAATAATATATATGCTGAAGTATTAATTACGTTATTTCTTTACGGATAAATGCATAATTATTTTGCTAGCACATTAGTAACAGCATAATTAATACGTATTTAATTTTGTACGTATTCAGTGGTATTTTTTCTCATGTTATAATGCTTAATAATTATGTTATATATATAGCAAAAATAATATGCAATTTCATACAATATATCCAATATAATGATATAAATACAGAATAAAATACTTAACTTTTTCTTTCCGTGTAAAATAGAAAAATAAATCTAAAAATTCTAAAATGATTCCTAAAGTAATTTTTCTTATACAAGTCCACTTAGCATGTAAAACCATAGCATATACTTGAAAAGTTATATATTTTTTTATATACCTTCCTTATAACTCAACAGTCAAATTTGCAATGCTTGTCTTTGCATATTTTAACATGATAAATGTAACTTAACGAATAACATAACTTTTTTTTTATTTGTCTAATCTAGTTTTTATGTATGTATAATTTTATTAATCATCTTAAAAGTAGAAAAAAAAAGGGGAGTATAACATTTGAATATGTACTTATATAATACCTTTATATTATAAAAATTGATACGCCGAATTATATGTTTTAAAATTATTATTTATTTCTCACCCTATTTTAAAGTATGTGACTAGACATGTTTTTTTTTACTGTTTTATTATTAAAAAAAAAATTCGGTAATGTAAAACTATTACGTTTAAAATCTCTGTAAAAAGTCAAATTTCAAAATATGAAACAAAAACTACGTATATTATGGTGGAAATCAGAGATTTTTTTTCAAATCTTATTATTATATAATATATATTATACATTAGCTTCTGATAAAAAATATCAGTGGATAATATCCTTGAAAATCTGGGCATTTAAAAAAATATATATATATTTAGTCTCCTACTATAACGTAAGACAAAAAATAAAATAACTATACATATCATATCATAATTATGCTAGTCCATTTTCAGCACATTGAGGAAGATACAAAAAATATTAAGGTTTAATTTAATTTTATATTCTATTGAATCGAAAGACATACGAATTTGAAAATTTGAAAGTATTTATAATTAATTTTCAAAATTCTCAAAATGATATCACGGGCGTCAATTTTTTCCTATGCCCACATGCATAAGTTGATGTCCATGACGTCATTTTTTAATTATCAAAAATTAATAAAAAATACTTACTAAAAAATTAGAAATTTGCATATCAATCGTTTCAAGACATTGTTTTCTTTTAGAATATGAATAATATCCCCTATATTTTTTTCTTTAGTCTTCCTCATTATGTTTCTAAAAAAAAAAAAAAAAAAAAAAAAAAGAAGAAGAAGATATTATCCTTGAAGAAGTAAATTAGAGCGCCTTCTTTATATTTATAATCATAAAAATAAATAAAAGTTAAATAATAATAACCTCTTTTCTCTCCGTGTATTTCAAATAATGTGTTTTACTTATACTATATTTACGTCAAGTAATTTAAAACCTATTTATACGTTGACTAAACCTTAATATTTTTAATTTATATTTAAGTGATATCAAACAACATTAATAAAGGTAAACATTGATTTTATTGATTTTTAGTTTTATACACCTTGAAAATTTAAAGTAATTGAATCCAAGGTTCAGTAAATATAGATGATTGCTTATTGATTGATTTCAAATCGATCAATCATTTTATATATCCGATCATTTATTTGTTAAACAAAAAAGTTTCATTCATTTTTTTTTTCTTAGAATTTTATAATGCGAATTTTGATTGAGAAAATTGAAATATGAAAATAATGGAGACTTTAACGAACGCAATGCTCTATATAGGAGACTTTAACTATTGCAATACAATTTTTTTTAATTTTTATTATTATTCATTTTTCCGATCCTTTACAACTATACTACATACAAAATGTTTTCACTTAAGTTAAGAGGAGATAATTAGAAGTTATAGAAAAAAGGAATAATATTTACATAAAAATAAATACTATATTTATAATATACATGCATTATGGATCCTTATATAGAGTTCAATTGTTACTGTTTGCAAGCTGTATTTAAATATATATTAAACAGAATGTCTATTATATTCATGATTATAAATATTGGAAGTCTAGTAATAAATACACTTCTCCCAATACTAGTTCGAGCGGATACAGTGTAATTAGCTATGTAAAGTCAACTGTGATTGGCTTGTAGGTTTATAACACGCTCTCTGATTGGTTTAGCACCGCGGACACAGCTTTTGGCGGGAACGACCTTGTTTTGGCCAGAGTGTATATACTATAAAATGGAACGTAAATTTGTGGCCAAAGGAACCAGAGAAACCAAAATATTTCAACATTTAAGAGAATCCTTATTTAAACTTCGGTGTGTGGGTAAAATGCTCCAATTTAAAAAATTGAAACTTGATTTCATCCTCCGCAAGGTTAGTTTCTGTTTTCATATGGACAATCTATTAAAAATATACAAACAATGTTATGTACAATTTTACTCGATATTACCTTACGACAATAACATGGAGACAACGTTAATTGAATTCTCCATATGAATGCATAAGAAAATATAAAACAAAATTTTATATCACAGTGTTTTATATACAATACAATAAAAAGAGTTTTCAAAATATATACACGACCACTTTATTTCCATATAGTTCAAATGTCATTCTATTATACTCTCACATCATAAAATTGTCCCCCCTCTCTCTCCAGCTCTATAGTCACGCTTAATTAGGAAACTTGTTGAAACTGTCACCCGGACCAATTTAACTTTTGTGTATGTGAGCTAATTATAAAATGTTACGTACAGAATACCTAGTGATGTGAAAACGTGTTTTCAACCCCTAATTATGTTAGATTACCCTCTTATACTTTGTTATGCTAAAGTTTTTTTTCTTTCTTTTGAACGAATTCTTATTATTTTTAGACGAGTATACATATATTTACATAACATTTGGGTAAAAAAAAAATAATATTTGCATTATACATTTTATGTATACTCTATACTGTATAGTCCATATAAGTAGCCAATATTTTTATAAGAAAGAGAAACATAAAATTTGCAATTAATAATGTTAGTTGATTGGGAACTGGGCGTTATATAATATACATACGGAAAAATAAATTACGTAATTTCTGCTATGTCATTATAGAATAAATTATGCTAAATTAGAATAATATAAATAATTATGCTGTATAATATAATATTTATGCTTAGTATTAGTTACTATTATAAGGTATAGCATTATGCTGTATTGAACAAATTGTGCTGAAAATGAGCTAACATAATTATTAAGTATATTCATTTTTTTGTCCTTTTATAGTATTATATAAAATTTGGAAGAAAAAAGAAAGTAATAATTATATTTTAAAGTAAAAATTTCTTTGTACAGGAAAAAATGCGTGAGAATTAAATCGTATAGAGTTTTTTTTTTTTTTTTTTTTTTTTTTTTTTTTTTTTTTTTTTTTTTTTTTTTTGTGGAATGTCTGTTACGTGAGTAAATTTTTTGTTTTCATCTCCAATTTTCGTAATTTTCTACATTTCAATTTACCAAATAAATAAAAATGTTGTACGGCAAAAAGTATATAATTTTAAAATTATGGTAATACGATTATATATATGATTTTTATTTAAAATATTATAGTTTTTAAATACATTTTTATAAATATAATATTATACTTATATATATTAAATCATTTAATAATAAAATATATTCAATATAAAAGTAAACATAATATAATTCAAGCTGAAATGTTACCGCCCTTGTAGAATGACGGTGTGACAAAAAAAATCTTTACACAGCGTCAGTTTTGGCAAAGAATAAGGCCTAACAAGATACGGTCACGCCATATTAGTGGATTTTATATATAGCTAGGGTATCACATAATAAGTGCGAAACTAATCGGAACAAAACCGGGCCTTATTATAATATTTTTTATATACTTAAGTACTTACGTAATTTTTTTATATAATATAATATTAAAATATGAGAGGCCGTTATATATTATATAATATAAAAATAGATATATATTTTTTTAATTTAATAGATTACTTATATAAATATTTTATTTTAGGATTGGGTGTAAATTTAAATATTTTATTAGTGTAATTCTTCATTTTTTTTTTTTTTTTTTTTTTTTTTTTTGTAACGCTATATTGGAATTTTGAATAGTCATATTTAAATTACAATCCTTCTTGTCTGGGACAAATTCTCTGTGTGTTTTTTTTTATGTAAAAATTTAAGTAAAAAATTGTATAACATTTGTAATGTAATATGCGTCATTCAACTCTGTTTTAACTGCAGTAATTCAATATACCTTATAGATTAGTTCTGCAAGGATTAGAGAAATTTAAAGCTCTACTTTCGCTTGTATATCTGATTAGTTACTCGCTATACACAATTAAAAGTATCAAAAATGTTATTGCATATTTTCAAAAAGCTCAATTTTTAATTATTAAAATGATTATTCAATTCATTTTAAAGATTTTTTTTTTTAAAAAAGAAGCTATTTGTAATGTTTTTCCAGCAATAACCTGGACTGATGCATATTTTTGTGTATTGTGTGTATAAGATGAAAGAAATGAATAAAAGAATTTTGAATTTTTGAATTTTTTTTTAAGTATAGCTTTCTTGTTATAGTTCTTCTAGCTATCAGCTTTTTGACATGGTATTACGCGCCCTTGGTGCCAGCCATCTTGGTGGTAGATATCACAGAAATTACAAAACCACCATATTGGTGGGGATAAATATTTTTGCTAGCATAAATAAACTAAATTTTGACAATAAAAAAAAAAAAAAATTCTTGTGTCGTTGTCATCGTCATCGTTTACTATTTTTTCCCTCTTTTTTTGTGTGAGTTGTTATTATTAAATTTTAGATTTGATTTATTATTTCAATAAAAACAATACAGTCCAATACTTTGGATACATATACTGTATTATAGTTTAAAAAAATAGTTAAAATATTGCTTTTTTTTTTACCGTGTATGACCTAAGGTCAAAATTTTGTACACCAAATTTATATTTTTGCGAGTCATGAGTATTTTTTTTTTATGTCATCAATTATATTTTTAAATATTTTTATTCCAATAAAAAAAAATACGTGCTTCACAATATAGAAAAGTTAAAAAATTTCCTTATAACCTGAGTTGAACTTTAACTCAACAAAAGAAAGCATAATAAACATTTTTGATATTGCACATTTTATGAAAATAAAATTAGAGTATAATAAAAATATTAAATTATAATCTTTTTATTACTTCTTCTTCTTCTTTTTTTTATAACTTCCTAAGCTAAAAGTGTGAGAAAAAGTTTGAAAAGTGTTACAATTTGCGTCCAACCGCGCACAAAATTATTTTGACTTTAAGCGAGAGCTCGGTGCTCGCTTACTGCTACTGAACATTATAGAAATTTACACTACACTGAGAAAAAATCAATATAAAAAAATGTATTAAAGTACAATATTTATATTATATGGGCCCTATAAGATACAGAAATTTTATTGTATATTCTGAAGAAACGTATAAATTTATGAGAAATTAAAATATATTTTTTACTTAAAAAAAATATATTATTTTGAGAAATTAAAATTTTTTACACGCTAATGGTTTATGATAGAACTACAGTACTATGACTATACCAGGTATTATTAGGGTGTTTTTTATCGCCTAACTTCTTAACTTTACAAAGATAATTACAATTACTTCCAGTGTAAAAAAAATGAAAAAAAAAATTATATGAAATTTTAAATGAATGATAACGACAAATGACATAAAAAAGTTGTTAGCAAAAATCAATTGATCGAAAGAGAAAGAGAGACTGAACGGAAGGGCTTAACTTTTAACTATATTATACTATTAGACACGATTTTATACGTAACAATGCTGTACGTATAATATACAGTATAATATATATATATATTTTTTTTTCATAACTTCACGATGAGTTAGCAATGTCATTTTTATAAGAAAAACACGAGCTAAATTTAAATGGTAAAATTTATTATCAATTATCACATTAATTGTATGCACAGCAAAGATATATTTCAATAAGAAAGAAGTAAAAATTGACTGCAAAATTGCTGTACAACACCAATAGCTCATTTTACGTCAAAGAAGGGAAAAAAAAAAAAAAAAAAAAAAAAAAAAAAAAAAAAAAAAAAACTGTCTTGCTGTAGAAGCGAAACAGTTGTTGCATGTACGTACATTATGACATTTCACTTTTTACGTGCACATATTTATCACTTTCTTTAAGATTTCATTACAAACTTAAATTAAAAGTACCTAATTTTTTTTCAGTGTAATCCTTTAATAAATCAGGTGGTCTCTTAATATATAAAATTGAAGCGTAAAATTTGGTAATAAAAAGCATAAAAAGTGAAATATTTGATGATTGTAAAGTAATTCAGATATTAAGTACAATTTGTACAAAAGGTTAATCTCAATTTTTTTTTATTTAGAAATGAAATCATCAAAATAATTTAACATGGAGTGAATTATGTTTTAGTCAAGCTAAATCTTCTTTTGTAAAAATATATTTTTTATTATTTTTCTTTATATTTTATTATTATTACTTTATTTTAGATATTACACAAAGAAGCTTTCTTATATGTTTTGGAATTAATTTAATTATATTTAATCCAGTTTAATTTTATTATGTTTTGTGAATCGTGTTTTCTCATGCTCTTCCTTTATAAAGGTTCTTTATGCATAATTGGGAACCATATTTGTGATGGTAATTATATTGTTTAACATATGAGAATTTTAATTCAATTATTGTAAATTATATCATTTTTTTTTTATTAAATAGCTCATTTTTTTATGTTCTACTTCTTTTATTGCTTTTACTGTACGTTTTACGCTTGTTTGCCATCTTTGTGGTGTTCACTATATTATTTAGCATAGGAAATATATACGGAGTACAGTACATGACGACGCACAGCATTCGAAAGGTGCATAATTGACGTGATTGCACCGTCCAGAAAGCCTAGACGTTTCCACAGTTTCTCGATCTCGGACGTCATTGCACATGCCGGACTGTGTAGCATCATGGTCAGCCTGAATGTGAACATGTAAATAATATTATGTCTCGACGGGACTTTAATATAATTAGGCACTAAGCTATTGTGTTAATATATTTTTTCTATTTTAACATTCAAACATTGGTGCTAAATTTGCACTGTTATTCTTATAGGCATATATATTTTTTTTATGAAATAGCTCATTTTTTTTCGTTGGACCCAGAGCGACTAACACATACCATACCATAAGTGTCCACTTCAAAATATGACCCTATATTTAAATATAATACAAACAAAGGTAATGTCATTAGAAAAAAATACCTCAATTAATTAATTTGTAATTAACTTTAATAAAGTTTAACGGTAAAATACACATAGCCAATCAGAATTGTAGAACATAGAGCACTCTAACTGATTTTATAATATAAACATTTTGCATTTTTTTTAACAGACTCCGGAAAAAATTATAAAATTATTATATTAGTATGTTACTAGATACACTTTTACGTGTTTTAAGCCAGTAAAAAACTAACAAAAAATTACTGGTAACACCCAAAAGAAAAGAAAAAAAAGCACTCTTGTTTTCCCTTACATATTTAAACCTTCAAGAACAAGAAAGATACACAAAAATCTCAAACTTAAAAATGTAACAATATAAATTCATTCTATATATATATAAAAAACTTGAATAATGTAAGTTTTGTTAAAGATATTTTGAAGTTTCTTGTTCACCAAAATGTGTGCATGGGCGAGAGAAGAAAATAAACTAATCAATGAACTTATTGGGTTAACATTCATGTTCGTGGAACATTTAACATGTTTGCAAAGTTTACGTTGAAATATTTATATCCTTACTTTTAATGTACAGTATATATACGAACTGAGAGCTTTTTTTTTTTTTTTTTTTTTTTTTTTTGTCTTCTTTTTAAACGTAGACCATACCAGATTTTTTTTTTTTTTTTTTTTTTTTTTGCTATATAGTATCAGCTTTATGCATTAGATTGCTTTTTAAAAGCCTAATAAACTATTAAAGACTTACACTGTAAAAATAAAAATACACCGTTTAGGAATATGAATTTATTTTTTTTTAAATTTTAATATTGTAAAACTGTTAACGAAGAATTTGAAATTTAAAATACACAAGCTTAAGCTGGAGTGGAGAATAGTTATACCATTGAATTTAGAGTATACTCTAAATTCAATGGTAATTCTCTCTCTCTCTCTCTCTCTCTCTCTCTCTCTCTCTCTGTGTGTGTGTCTGTGTCTGTCTCTCTCAGTTACTAAATTATAAATGTTAATACTATATTGATTTAATTTAGAAATATTTGTATTCAATTTTGCAGAATTTAAAAGCTCTAAAAAAGTAACTCAATAGCAATGGCAATGTAATAAAAAATTATATCTAAAAGAATGGTAATTTTATTCATTATTGCAATTTGTTATTATTTTTTGTCAACAGATTTTTTTTAGAACAAATGTGGAAGTATTTTACTTTTTTTTTTTTATAGTCACAATTTTCAACGTGATAAGGATATGTAACAAAAGAGATAACATAGATAAAGATATGACATAAAGATATGCATGCTGTCAATTATACATATTATGTCATATTATAATAATATGGTATAGTTCTACTGTATCATATAAGGGAATTTGCAAAATATTATACTTTGAAAAATTATATTTAAATATGGTAAAAGTAGCTTTAATATTCTGAAAAAACAGACAATTTAGTAATAATAAAAAATAAAAAATTATATTCAGAATATACAATAAAAAATGTGAGTATACGTAAAGTATTATTTATATAAAAAATTTCAAGGCAAATTCTAATGTGAAACCTATCAGCTAAATCAATTTTTAGCATTAATATATGCATTTTATTAGACTCACATGATTTAAAAAACAACAACTAATGAGTAAGTAATGACAATATCACTACCAAATAACAATCTACCACTTGCAATGAACGAACTATTTAAAATAAATATATATATGTAAATAAATATAAATAAATATATAAGTATATAATATATTATTATACTGTATTTAAGCATTCTTAATGCACTTTTTACGTAAAAATCAATATTATATATATATATATATATATATATATATATATATATATATATATATATATATATATATATATATATATATATATATATATATATATATATATATACATTTACTACATTTTTTTAATGACAAAAGTAGTACATTTAGACCAAAAGTATTTAAATGAGAAATACTAGACACACTTTTACATAATTTTTTTCTAATATAAAATTTCAAGAATTTTTCATCTATTAATTTCAAACTTAAAAATTTGGCTATAGATCTAAATATTTTTCAGTGTTGTATAAAAATATTATACAAAAGATAAAATCAAATATATACATTAGTTATATAAAATACAAACTGTAATTCTAAATGCGGAATATTTTAAGATAGCATTGTTTTGTGTATATGTGTGTGTGTGTGTGTGTTTTTAAGCAAAATATTCCAATCCAGTTCATAAAAATATCAAATACTCTTTTAAAATTTAAAGTGTTCATCTAAATCTCAGGTATATATGTAAGTACCGCTATTTTAGTCAATTAAATATGGACTATACATATGTTTAATATACAACATATGTTATTTCATTAAATCTAATGAATCTTTCAATTTTTTGTATCATTAATATAATTGTAATATAAAGTACGTTTAGTGAAGTAAAAATATATCTACTATACTTATTTGAATGATTTTTTTGTTATATTTGAAGTCTATTTTAGTTCAGTTTCTTTTTACTTTATTGTATTATACATTTAGTAAATCAACATAACATACCAAAAGGTAAATTTTTCTTCCTAATTAAAAAATACATAAATAATACATGCATTATAAAGTGCTAACCATCAGTCATTTTTATTTAGGATAAAGTTTTATATAAAATTAATGCATTTCATTAAAGGCACAGAACACCTTCAACAAAAAAACTTGTCTGTATAATATCATAACATACCTATTTTTCAACGTTGATTTGACCGGAGTAATTGATTTCTAATTTATTTTCCATTCAAGACATAGCAGATGCAGTTTTATGACGTCACAGCTCGCTTGTTTCCGCGTGCGTGGATTAGTGAGCTGTGACGTCATAAAACCGCATCTGCAATTTCATGAATGTAAAATAAATGCTAAAAAAAAAATCAATGACTCAGGCCAATTCAATATTGATATTTAGGTATGTTTGGACATTAAACATGCTTTTTTGTTCAAGATGTTCTATACGCCTTTAAATTTTATTTGTACTTTTAAAGACGTAGGTAAAAATGTTAAACTTTAAAATATATTTACAAAAATGAATACGTTAATTTTGTTATAGCTCCTTTTCAGCACAATTTGTTCAATACAACACAATTTATGCTATACTGCAAAATAGCTATGTTATAGAGCAAAAATAATATATTTTACAGCATAATTATTTATTTTGATCTAATTTATCATCATTTATGCAATAATGACATAAATGCAGCATAAATAAAGTAATTTATTATCCGTGCCAAAATTCTCGATCTTTTACTTCCAAAAATTTCAATAACTTTTGTTTTCCTTTATCAAACTGTCAAGTATCCTGAAATTTATTTAATAAACTTTCAAAAGACATTATAAATTAATAGGTTAAATTTCAGAGAAATATGTTAAATGTAATTAAAATCCCTCAGTACTTTCAAAGGTTACTCAAAATAATTGCAAAGATAGAACAAAAATTACATCAATTAATGAGAAAGTGAAATATTTTTTTTTATTCTTACACAAAAATCAGTAAATATCTGGAAAAACATCCATTATGGTCAAAAGTTAATAACTTTATTAAACTTATACTTTTTTTTTCTGTATATTTGAAATAAAATAATGACCTTTATAGTAGACTATACTTTAGTGCAAAATATTATTACTTTTTTTTTTTTTTTTTTAATTTTTTTTTTTTTTTTTTTTTTTTTTTTTTTTTTTTTGTCATTCTAGCAATGATATTTAGAAGAGATTTACAAGGTTCTGAGAAACCATTGTTGGGTTATTTTACTGCAATTTTACATTATTGTTACTTGAGCATTTCTTCTTCTTCTTTTTTCTAGGCAATAATTAAGTTCTTAGTAAACTTTTATAAGCTTAATCTTTTTTCTTAAAAAAAATATATTATATAAAAATTAGAAAAATGCAGTAATGAAACTTATATTTTAAACTAATTACATTTACAAGATAAGTAGTGATTAAAATTATAGACGTACAAAAATAATTATGCACAGAAAAAATATTTGTAATTCATGCTGAATTTATATCATCATAGCATAAATAATGTTAAGTAATGACAACATAAATAATTATGCTTTACTAAGAGGATATTTATGCTATATATATATGTACACGTAAAATAAAAATTACGTAATTTATGCTGCATTTATGTCATTATAGCATAAATAATGTTAAATTTGAACAAAATAAATAATTATGCTGTACAAAATTTATGCTATGTTTTGCCATATTTATTATGAAGTATATAGCATAAATTAATTATGTTGTGCTGAAAATGAGCGAGCATAATTATTACTTTTTAGGTGTAACATAGCTATTATGAAGTATAACATAAATTATGCTATATTAATTGTGCTAAAAAAGAGCTAGCATAATTATTATGTAATCATATTGATCCCTGCCGTTATCTTATAGCAATTATATGAATAAATATACATGAATAAATATACATAAATAAATATATACATGAATAAATAAATGCTTTCTATTATATTATACCTCTTTTGAAATAAAACTTAAAGAAATAAAAGTTAGAATAATAAAAATAAAGAAAAAGTTCATATAGGTTAGGAAATGGAGAGTAAAAAAAAAAAAATAAAAATAAAATAAAATAAAAAATAAAGGTCCGACTAGTACATTACCATTACGTAAGAACAATTTCAACAATACAAACATATTTCATTGTTGTGACAACCTTCATATATTTCAACAATGTAGATTTGGTGTGAGAAAATTACGTCGTAAAGCAAGGTCTATTGTTGCACATAAAAATAAAAATACATTTTATTATTATTATTATTATTATATAACACTTTTATATATAATATATTTTAACAATTGAAATTAACACTGCCGCCGCCACGGAGGTTAAAATGTAATTTTGTACAGTTGATAACAATCCAGTTTAATTTCTATTTGTATTAGTTATATAATAATTATATGTAATTATATAGAAACTTTTAATTGTTACTATTATTTTAGTTTGTACATTTTTAATGTGTGTCTGTTTGTGTGAATTTATTTTAAAGAATTTTAAATTTTAAAACTCCTAGCGACATCTAGTTCAATACATAGGAATTAGGTAAAACTTTTTTATGTTTGTCTATTTTTTTAATTTTATTTTGTTATTTTAATTTGTGTGGTGTTGGATCAATGAAAAAAAATTATACATACAGTAGAAAAGGTGACACACAATAAGAGAGAGGAGAGAGAGAGAGAGAGAGAAAGAGAGAGAGAGAGAGAGAGAGAGAGAGAGAGAGAGAGAGAGAGAGAGATGCCATACATGAAATATACTGGAGCAATAAATAACAATGGTATTTAGCATATAGGACCAACGTATAGTTTTTTCTTCTGAACATTATATATATATAAAATATATATATATATTTTTTTTTTACTAGCTGTTATTATATTTCTTGCATACTTTGAAAACCTTATTTAATATGGTAACATCATCATTATCATCACCAATGCTCTCAAAATTATTTTTACATTTTTAAAGTGGCAAAATGTGTCATTTCCCCATATACCAGAAAATGCTATTTAATGCTCACACATGGCGACCACTTTTAAATGAATGCAACTTCCTCATATTTTTATGTTATATTTATGGATAGTTTACATGTTTTTGTGCCCATGTATATAGCTTTCTTTTAGTTCAAATTTCCTATATGAAAAAAAAAAAAAAAAAAAAAAAAAAAAAGTCAGTCCCAGTTATTGTTTATTTTGTGATCCACTGATTTCCATTACTCCCCTCGAAGTAGCTTAATATTGACAAAATATATATTATTGATTACGTCACGACCTAGCAATTGATGATACAGTAGCTTCAGATATATCAGATATAATTGACAACAATAGTCAGTTAGCTACTCACTTGAGCATTGTTACGCTCGAATGAACTTCTTTGTTGCGCTGTAATCTTGCAACAATACCAAATTTATCAATATTTTATCAGGGGGGAAGATTTCGCTTTTCTCTCTCTCTCTCTCTCTCTCTCTATATATATATATATATATATATATATATATCTAAAAATTGTTATCTATTATTATTTTAATGTTTTGACGTTTTTAGATAAACGAGTAATAATATTTTGTTCTGCAATATTTTAGTAACTTACTCCGTTATGCTAAACAGCCATGCAATTGAAATAATACCATAGTATAAATACATAATATGGTATAATACTAATAATATGTATGTATGTACTGTACGTGTCATACATATTAATGTTGATACTATTTAGTATTAATAGTAGGGTTATATAATGTAAGTTGGACGATAAAAAAAGAAACTAAGGCCGGAAATTTTAAATAAAAAGAGATACTTACTATATAGAAATATTTTTATGCGTTTTAATATGAGCTTGAAAAAAATTTAGGATCTTTCGTCACGATATTAAAAATATTGGTCTCATAGATATTGTAATTATATTATTATAGTTTTCGCCTGAAACATAACTAAGAGAGAGAGAGAGAGAGAGAGAGAGAGAGAGAGAGAGAGAGAGAGAGAGAGAGAGAGAGAGAGAGAGAGAGAGTAAATTAAAAACAATAACAAATATATATATTATAATAACATTATATATAATATATATATATATATATATATATATATATATAATTTATAAAATAAAATTAATATTACATTACGCGATTAATTTTTAATAATAATAAAAAATATTAACAGTTTGTAATAAACCTTGTAGAAATGTCAGACGTATGTTTGAACGTGATAATTGATATGCTACATCAATTACATAGTGCCCTGTCACTGTATATACTCGCTAATCCTTGCAATTACACCTTGTTGTGACAGTTATAAAATTGCATTTATATTATGATGCACTTCACTCTATCAAGAGAAAGTATAATACTATAACTTATGTTATATAGCAAAGTAATGCATTTATGTTCTTTTATCTTTACTTGTCTTAATGATAAATTAAATAGAAAAATAGTGTAACCTCATGTGTTTGTCTTTTAATCTTAAAGAAATCCTGTAAACAAAAATTATAAATCACATAACATTGGACCTTCATACATATTACTTAAAGAGTAAGTTCAGGGGTTACAACATGGCTTCTTCAATGTTAGATAATGAGAAGAACTGTTCATAAAGTCACATATGATGACCCAAAGCCCTTCCGTAGCCCCCGTAAACATGTGATCATCCTGCGAGATATGCAACTTGTCCCGTATCTTTTACGTCATAGTTACGGCTTTTAGTAAAAATGTTCTTGATTATAAGAGAGAAACTAAATGTATTTTGACTTCTAGTTGGAATTAAGATGCTGAGTTCACACGCAGCACGGCTTTGAGAGCACGTCAAGCTGCTGAGACAGAGCTGCGAGAAAATGTTATAGCGGGTTGCATAACTCGCAGAATGAGCTCAATTTGGCTGGGTTACCATGGGTAAAAGATATGTATATATCTGATCTCAATTATGTGTTTTTGTATACATGCTTTTTATATAGTAAAACCTATATGAAACTGAAATGGCTACCATGTGGCTACGGGAGGTCTTTGAGGAATCATATATGTGAGTCGGTGAACAGTTCATTTCATTATCTAACATTGTAAAAGCCATTTTGTAAGCCCTGAACTTCAGCTTTAACCCTTTTGTACCCTCTTCAAACTGGGACTTGTAATATAGGTTTGCAATGATGAAGACTACAAAAAATTAGTGGGTAATTTTATTTCTTATTGTAAAAGAGCACATTGTCCTGAATCGATTGTTATTTCAAATTTCTAATATTTGAGTTTATTAAGTATTTTTAATTAAATTTTGAAAATCAAAAGATTACATCATGGGCGTCAACTTATGCATGTGGTCATATGAAAAGTTTGACGCTCATGACGTCATTTCGTGACTTTCAAAAAGTAATTAAAAATACTTAATGAACTCAAAATGTACAAATTCACATATATATATCGATTCAGGACAATGTCTTCTTTTAGAATAAGAAATAAAATTAACTGCTAAATTTTTTTGGTCTTTCTAATTTAATTTCTATAGTAGATCTGAATATCATGACGTCATGAAGTTCAAAAAGTTGTCTACTCTACAATTTTCTTAACACTAGTTTGTGAGAGTACACAAAAAGGTTACATATGGCTGGCTGACCTCTTAATTAAAAAAAAAAAGTTTTTTTAATATTTTTGAAGTGTTAAACCATTTTATGAAAATTTAAAATTATCAATATGGATTATTTAATAAGAAAAAAAGAAACAACAACAACGTTAACATCATGAAATTTTTGTTTGTATTAATTTAAGATGGTAACTGACTGTACTGTTAAACATTTTGGGTTAACTTGAGAGGTTTGTAGCCTGATTTTGCCCAATAAAAGCCATTAATTATTATTATAAACTAGCTAATCATTACCCGGTCCCATCTCATTATTGATCTATTTATTTTAAGCACATAATATCTTATACCCGTTAATCGTGCAATTATGTACAAAGTTTTCGAAGTGATTTTGAAGTTGCTCATATTAAGTTCCAATACACTATAATGAGTAATATCTCCAAGTATGCCGCAGTTCAAACCTAAGTTACCTCTGTATTACTTCATACCTTGGACTTGAATACACTTGAAGTGCATTGATATGTGAGATGTTTGTTTACACTCTGGAGCATGTGTATAATTACTTCTTGTCATTAAATTAAATACAATTAACTTAAATATTGTACTACTTGCATCTCTTAATTAAATTAATGGAAAAGTGGTAATTGGATATTATATTGTACACATAGGTATTATGATCATGAGAAGTATACTTTTATACACAGTATTTTGTAATTAGTTTTTTAGAATCAACATATCTGACGTCACGGTCAGGAGCTTTTGCATCAGCGTGCATGTAAAAGTTTTCAAAAATGACATCATATTGCAATTTTCAAAAAAAAAAAAAAAAAAAAAAAAAATCTTGAACCTCGAGGACAGGTATTTACGTGCGTCATGCAGAAAGCTGCAGTTCTTGGCACAGCTAATATCGTGCGCAAAGTGCTTAGTTTTTGACCACTATTTTTGCCACCTGCAGATTCTATCAGATAATTGGTACTGGATTATTCTCACCTTCACCTTAAATCAAGTAGGATTTCGGTGTTGGTGTTACATAAAAAAAAGAATAGAACTCATAATAGTAATAATAATTGTACAGTATATTAGCTGCGGGCTGGAAATGTAGTCAGCCCTATATATAAACCACGCCTTTAAAAACTTTATTTCATTTTCTATATTTTTGAAAAAAGTCGATACTTTATTTTAATTTTGTAAGTGAATGCTTTTAGTCTGTAATTGGATAAATTCCCCCCCTACCCCCCCCCCCCCAATCAATTCAACGCACTCTTTTAAAAGTTATAAAGAGAAAAAGATACATCATTTTTCCTGTATACTGTATAATAATAAATATAATAGGTTATACATATATACAATAATGCATTCTCGGTATCAAATTAAATCAGTTATAATTGCAATACGAGAAAGTGCAGCGAGATAATTATACACTTGTATGTATAAGTACATCCATTAGTGTAAGTGATAAATGCAATTGAATACATTATTTGTCAATATTAATATATCGATGTTATTTGTAATGCTTTAACAAAGCACTTCATGTTATAGTAATTCAATACTTTTAAGTATAATTTATTTTTTAAATACAATAATTAACTTTGAGTAAGTAATATTGGCTTTTTTTTTTTTTTTTTTTTTTTTTTTTGCCATTGTGTTATTTTCTTGTGCTATACTTATCATATTCCCTTAAAGACACTGTCCCATACGCACACATGGGCTGTCTACGTCCTAAATATACAACCCGGCATTTGCCATGACAGCCTGGAGAAACCGCATTTTTATTAACAATAAATCAATATTTAACGACTTTTATTGGGCAAAATTAGGTTAAAAAACCTCTCAATTTAACCTCAAGATTTACGGTCAGTTACAATTTTAAATTTATAGAACATAAATTTCAATTTGTTAATATTTATTTTTTCCTCTTATTAAATTATAATTTTGAAATAATTAAAATTCAATTTTTTTTTTACATTAAAAAAAAAAAAAAAAAAAAAAAAAAAAACGAAAACGAAAAGTATCCTATAAGTAAGTCCAGTTAAAATTACAGGGTTCTTGACTGGAATTACGCACTATCGCCATGCTTGAGCAGTTAAATACATTGCCCAGCATAAGACAAACATAATTTTTTGTCCCAATTTAAATTGCTGGGTTTGTGTAATAGTATTATTTTTCTCAGGTAGCAACAACTCTTTTTAACATTTAAAAAATAACAATATATGAGAAATCGTTGATTAATAAATTTCTATACTTTGCAATGGTATTTAAAACTCAATTATGGCGTCAAAGCGCAAGATTAAATCAATTAGTTAAACCACGCTAAATATAAATATTTTTTTTTGTAACTAACTGCAACATTTAGGAAAAATAATAAATATGAGGAAAAAAAAGCGTGCTTCTATTGAAATTTGTTACTTTTATTTTATGATATTACATTTTTTTTAAATATATATTTAAAAAGAGGTCTCATAATTTTTATATATTGAACTTTGACCTCTCCATTGTGAACAAAAGATTTGGACCAAACTTTTCTCAAATAATTTAAGCATAATATAAAAAAAAGGTTAAAACTCCTCCTATGTATGTGCTATAGCAAAAGAGAGAGAGAGAGAGCGTGATCTCGTATTTAATATATCATCAGTAATATATAAACGTACACTGATAAAAAAAAATAAGTGCTTACAATTATTAATATTATAAAAAAAGTTAACCCTTTATTATCAAAATTCTTAATTTACTTAAATTAGTAAGAGACCGGCTGTTATCTGACAAACTGGACGGTCGCGAATTATAAAATTAAAACGAAGTAAAGATGAAATATTACTTTAAAGTTTTGCTATGTCAAACACATGAAAACACGATCAAATATTAAAGTTATGCAAGTTTAAAAATAACCTGCAAATGTGGAAATTCAAATTTTAGCTGTAAATTTTAATCAAATTAAAAACTTCTATAAATATTTTTTTATTTTTTTTTTTTCAAAACAAAAAAATAATAAATAAACTTACTAGATTTCATTTGAAAATTACAGTATTTGTTTTTCTGGATAACGTAGAAAGAATTATTATTCAAATAGAGTTGCTCATTTGACTATTTCTGCTCCGAGTCGGTCACCCTCGTCGTTAACTTTAAAATATATTATAGTACTCGAAACCAACTGCTAAAAAATAACTGCCAAAAGAACCATCATACTTATTTTAAGACTCTATAACCAAACATGACCAAAAAGATAATTATTTTATTCTTTCCGTGTTGAAAAATGTATGGAATATACATTATAAATAATACAATAATAATAATAAAAAAAATTGTAAAGTGAAAAATTTAAAAATCGTGCATAGTTAATTATAATTATACTTTGATTTAAGTTTAATATATTAAGTAATTATGATTAATTTATAATTTTTTTGTGCTTACATTATTTATGTTGCGTAAAATTAGTTAATAATTATTTTTACATTATGGTTTTTATTAAACTTGTATTTCTTTCTATATGAAATAAATGTTCCTGTTTAAAGTGATTTTTGCGAGTCAAATTTTCTTTGAGAAATAAAAATAAAGATTAATTAATAAATTTTTTATAATTTTAGGTTTATACATTTAAAGTATGTAATTATAGTTCTAATAATATAGTATACGTAAATGAACTAGTTTTTAATTTATTTAAAGGAGTAGGTTACCGACTGATATCTCGCAAACTATAGACGGTTGCGAATTGTAATATTAATGCAAAGTAAAGAAGAAATGGTACTTAAAAGTTTATTCACGTCAAACATGTGACAACACGATCAAATACTTAAGTTATTCCACTTTAAAGATAACATGTAAATGTAGAAATTCAAATTTTAGCGGCAAAATTTAGTTAAATTAGAAACCTTTTTTTAATAAAAAAAAAAATTATATTAATTAAACTTTTTTCGGAGGAAAAAAAATTTACTCGATTTCATTTGAAATTTATAGTGCTTGTTTGGCTGGAAATAAAAACTGTACAAAGAGTTATTGTGAAAATATAGCTCCTCTTTTAACGATTTCCGGTCCAAGTTGGTCACCTTCTTTGTTAAGGCTAAAGAATAAGGCATTTTAGTGCGCGACAAAAATATTAAAAAGTAGGAAGAAAAAAAATGCATGGAAAATATATAAAAATTTAGGTAACTGGAAGTTGTCCAGTGGTACAGATTAAGCAACAGGAGTAAGGTAAGAGCTGTAGTTTGTAAACTAGTTAACCCTCCCCCCTATTTTCTTTTTACCAAAGTTTTAAACGTTTAGCTCAAAAACGAGGCAGCTCAAAATTAAAACCACGAATAAATCTTGAAAGAAATGAGTTTTTGAAAAGAATATACGAGCATAAATTATGCATTATTGCAAAAATGATGCTGTAAAATGAGCAATACGTAATACGTGTTTATTTTTGTCAATGTTATTTTGATTTTATCACTTAACCAACTTGTATTATCTAAATAAACTAAAGTATACAACATTATACATAATATAAAAATTATATTGACAGAATGATAATTAAATATATATGTTTAAAAAAAATGTAAATAATACAAACATTAATGAATTTTGACGTGTTAAACCACAATCAAGTTTAATTTTTTTTTAACACTTTCAAAGAAATGAATTCTCACTGTCAAATAATGATGACTAATAGTTTATCGATATCAAGATATCTCAAGTATCGATTATTTAAAAAAAACTAATATATCGATATCGTATTATCAATATATAAGTTCTAGAGTCTTGTTTATACGATGCAATATTTTTAACGCATTATAGGTGTATTGTATGTGTTCTGGGTGTATGCTCATGAAGTCATATGGAATGCGCTTCGACGCCATACTGGAGCAATGAATAGCATTGATCAGCATAGAACGAACGTGGTTTTTAGCTATTTTCTTTAGTTAGTTATTTTTTCTGTTATTACTATTTTTCTCGCATACTTGAAAACCCACAATTGAACCTGTTAACATTACCAATGCTCTCAAAAATATCACTAAGTATTTTTACTTGCAAAATGAGTTATATTTCCGTACCAGCCCATGTTATTGAATTCTCACATATGGCGTCGACTTTTATATGAATGCAGTCACCCTATACACAAAATTTAACATGCATTATGATAAGCATGAAATTTGCATTCATTTGAATTTAGTGCGCTTATATTAAATGTTCTACAAATTTTCATTCTTATCTCACATTAATATTTTTGAACGAGTTTTGCAGCCTGCTAAACTGTGCAAGTATAACAAAAGCATTTTTAAAGGACACGCTGCATTAATTTAATGTAATTTGATTTTTCATTAATTTAAACCTAAAATATATATTATATTTGAGTTATGATTAAACATACCATTGCTTAATAGTAGACTCAAACAAAAAAAAATACACACAGAGAGAGATAGCGAGAGAGAGAAAAAGGACTACTCTTAATAACAATTTTTCAGTAACAATTTGCTCTATAATTTCCCATCGTTAAAAAAAATAATGATAAGTTCATAATAAAAATTAGTCTAAAGCTTCCTTATGTAATACTAAATTTATAAAAAAAAATAATTTAAGTAAGTTTTCAAATTAATAAAAATAATAATTATCAATAATCAATAAATAAATTTATTAAGGTAGGATATTGCTTGATTTCATAAAATCAGCCTCTTTATACTATGTATTATTTTCGAATATCGTAAATAAAGAGAATATAAATACATGAATCGATATTAAATACAATATCGATATTAATCAATTGAGTATTGATAGTAACACCTGTCAATGAAAGGACAATGAGATATAGATAGATGTGTGAAGTCATATTACAACAATGAATAGATATATAACAATAGAAATAGTGGTGCGCTCGTTGTCTACATCATTTATACTTTTCTTGTCTTAAATATTTTTTAACAATTGAGTTGTTCATCTCTAGTTTTTTTTTTTGTTTTGTCTTAAATATCTATTGACACCTGTCGTTTTATTTAGTCCATCTCTCTCTCTCTCTCTCTCTCTCTCTCTCTCTCTCTCTCTCTCTCTCTCTCTCTATTCTTAAGCTCTACTAATTTCCTCTGTACTAAAGGCATTTTTTTAAGCGTCTTTTTTAAGAACCAACTGTAGTTGGGCCAGAGAAATTTAAAATCACGGTTACTGTACACACTTTTTACTTGTTTTATGCCTTTTTTTTTTAATAAACAAAGAAATTTTCAATCATTCATTTTCATTACCTATAAAATCTATTCAAATTCATTTTTAATTTTTTATTCAACAATACTGTTGAAAATATAAGTTAAATTACTTGCTACAACATAATAATAATATAAAAAAAGTACTGTGACGCTTGTTATTTACATATGAAAAGAATAAAATATGTAATTGATGCTAAATTGGAGTAATTCCTATAATACAAAGCATGAATGTTGTTGCTATATTTAAAATGATATAATATAAACATCTTAACTGTTATGATATGTAGTATAATTGCTATATATTATATAATAAGGCATAAATTATGTTGTTTAGAATAAATGATGCTGCATTAAATTATATATAGCATAGTTATTACGTTTTTTTTTTTTTTTTTTTTTTTTGTAAATTGTATTAAGAGGAACAAAATTTTGCTTAAATTTTGGCTCACAAATTTTTCCGTGTAAATATTTTCGCAATAATATTGAATAGCCATACAAATACAATCGTGAGATATAGACACCAATGTATCATATTATTACAATAAGAACACATTGAGAATTAAAATTGATAAATTATATAATAGGAATATTATAAAAAGTTGGCAGTGATTATATATAGACATATGACGTCATCAATGAAAGTGACCACGTGACGTCATCATGTGACATAGCAAATAGTGCACGTGAAAATTATGGTCTTGTTGACCTGGCATACATGGCGAGTACAATAAATTACATAAGGAGGAAAACAGAAAAAAAATCTGAGTGAAATTTTATTGCAGATTCTAAATGAGAACATTGTCTTGAATCGATTGATATGTGAATTTCTGATTGTTGAGTTTAAATTAAATATTTTTATTTAAAATTGTCAATATTGAATAATTACGTCGAGTTGGCACGTGGACGTATATAGAACAAATTTACCGACCGTATAATGTCATTTGGTGACGTTCAAAAATTATATGAAAATACTTAATTAAGTAAAAAATTAGAAATTTGCATATCTATATCGACTCAAGATAATGTCCTTTTTTAGAATATGCTATAAAAATACACCCTAAATCTTTTTAGTCATCCTCATTCATTGTAGCTAATTTATAGTTGTAGTTATAGTAAAGTTATCTTATAGTTACAGTTCTCTCTCTCTCTCTCTCTCTCTCTCTCTCTCTCTCTCTCTCTCTCTCTCTCTCTCTCTCTCTCTCTTTTCCTGCATCAATTTCTCTCACATATAATAATAAAGGAACTAAAATAGATGTACAAGGTTGTTTTTTTCATGTGCAAATCTTCCATAAAAAAATAAATATAATTTATAAAAATAACATCTTACGATACATAAAATATAAAAATTAAATATTTTTAAGACCACCTACAAATACTTAGAAAATAATAATATCTTACATAAAAATTAGCAATATATAAAAAAATAAATAATTAATAACTTAAGACAGTATAACATGCAGAAAAAAACAATTATCAAATTAATTTAGTTAAAATCATAATTCATATTTACATTGTTGTAGTATTGTTTTAAAAAAAAAAAAGAATCGTGCTGCGATATGAAGTCAAGATATAGAGAGAAAAACAAACATACACTATGAAAATAAAATAGTAGTTGGAAACTAGTGCATTGTTTCTAAACATTTATACCTATATACTTAAAAAAAAAGAGTACCTGGAATTCGGACTTATTATTTAAGGAGAGAAATCCGCTACTCCAGGATTTAACTAAAAAGTTGTAAAGAAAGAAAAATATGTAATTTTCAACAGTGATACATTAAGATAAAGTATCTTCAAAACTTTAAACAAAAATTGGGGGGGTCACAATGTTAGATTTTAAATTACACCTTTTTGAAGTTTTAGTCTCATAAGAGTCCATGCTAATTTGAATAATTATTTTCTCTCTTATGTGATGGTCATGGATTCTGAAAATTTTATCATAGGTATACCTATTACCTTTTAAGTGGCATTATAAAGTTTGCAAGTTTTCTTTTTAGATTTTGAGATGCGAGCCATCTACAACCTTTAAAATGCTTTTACTACCAGTGAATGTTTATTCACTACCAATAGTGCATGGCTACTAGTAAAATGTGGTACAGAGCATACACTAATATTTAGGTATATTATAGCCAAATATCACTGTTTTCTTATCATACTTACATTGACGCTAGCCTCTACAAGATTGAATATTTAGTGAAAAAGCACTCGTGTTTTTAAGTGCAATCAATATGCATTTCTGAGGCTCTTTCTTAACATTTGGGTGTAAACATTTGTTTTTTAAGTGTAGAGAGAGAGAGAGAGAGAGAGAGAGAGAGAGAGAGAGAGAGAGAGAGAGAGAGAATGAGAGAGACCAGCCCACATACAGCAATCAATTACATGTGGCTAAAAATCAATTTATACCTCTACTGTAATTATATAAAATTATTTTTCTTGTCTTATCAGATGTGGGTCAAGTTTCATAAATTGACTGTATGTTTTTTCACTGTAGATCCAAAGTTATCAGACTAAGGTATCGCTAACTCTATAACCACACGTTGTTGTTGTTTTATAAAACAAACCTATAGCACGCTCCGGACCTACAGATTAATTGCTTTGTGTCTTATCAAAGTTGAGAATACATTTTTTAACACCTAATTGTTAATGTGAAATATTGGAGTGTGTGGATTGAAAAATTAACTTTGAATTATTAAAATTTGGTAATAATAATGTGGTTTTATCTTTCAGTGTAATAATATTAGATATAGCTTAAATCGCAGTTAAAAAATTATTATTTGAGCGATATTTAGAGTGAATCTTCTCATTATTTTCTTTTTCTAAAATATATAAATAAAATTCTAAAAAAACTTCTTCTAAAAACGTTAAAGAAATTTTAGGTAACGTCGCTATACAAGAATGGAGCAATTACATGGAGCAGTAATTCAGTATTCATTACTCCAGTATATCGCATATTTTTTCTCATGAATTATTTGTTATTTTTAGTATAGGACAACTTAAAGTTTAAATATTATGTGGTATTATTTCCCGATATACAATACAGTATAAAAATGTAAGGTATAATTTTGTCACAGTCTGGTTGATATATTAAATGTTATTCCAATATGTTGAAAATCCATATTTGATATTAATATTGCATGCTGAACTGAGAGGTCAGGTCAATATTACGATTGTCTTCTTACAATTAAGTCACTCAACTTGAAGGTGAGAGTAACAACAATGACGTGACGTCATCATGCGTGGTCAGACTGCAATATGTCACTTTAGAGACATTGTCACATGAACTACAAATTGATACGCACTGAGGAAAATTTTCAAAGCTGACTCAAGTGTTGTATGGCAATCTTGTTGCGAACAAAATGTCTATCTCGTTTTTTGTCACCGTAAGCAAAATGTCTATCTCGAGCGCCATCTCCATAACGTTCGGGAACAAGATAGACCTTTTGCTTACGCTGACAAAATACGAGATAGACATAACAAAATACGAGATAGACATTTTGTTCGCAACAAGATCGATGTATAGACCAAATTTGACTCAATTTTATCGGCTCAAGAAACAAGATCAACCAATGAATGTGGCTAATTTTTGTGGGCAGCCAATCATTGTTTAGAAAACTCAAATTACTATACTTTGCAGAACAAACTTATATTATTTACCTGTAATTCATTTGATTTAGATAACATACGTTGTACCTGACTTTTAGAAAAAAAAAACTACAAAACTTTAGTATTTTAATATTTATCTGCTCATTTTCATTCTATAATTTTCACCAACAATTATTTCTTTTGTCTCATTTGATAATCACGTGACCATGTAATCACTTCTACAGTGCGCCAACATACAGTCAGGCAGGCAGGCAGGCAGGCAGGCAGTAAGTCAGTGTGAATTTCAATTGAAGCAAACAATGAAACTGAACAATGTGTAACACTCGCTTAATACTAATATCTCGGAGTTGGAACTGAGACAATTTTTATGTTAAAGTTTTATGTAATGGCAAATTTATTGTATTGTTAAACATAAATATATATATATATATATATATATATATATATATATATATATATATATATATATATATATAGGAAAAAATACTTGTTTTGTGTTCCTTTGAGAGAGAGAGAGAGAGAGAGAGAGAGAGAGAGAGAGAGAGAGAGAGAGAGAGAGAGAGAGAGAGAGAGAGAGAGAGAGAGAGAGAGAGAGAGAGAGAGAGAGAGATGAATTTGCTGCGAATGGTTTAATGTAAAATTTTTATTTAAATTATATTTAATTTTCATAACATAATTTGCATTCATTGATTTTATTTTCATATTGACCATCCAATTGTTTTAGTTTTTGCGTAAATAAAATAATAATAATAATAAAATACTGTCTAAATTTTTGGTCTTACTCATAAAAGAGTCGCAGTAAATCACAAAAGACTTAATGGACAAGGGAAAAATAAATTAAGCAATTTTTGCTGCATTGAATAATTTATATATATATATATTATATATTATAGAGCACAAATGTTGCTACTTTGTAATAACATAAGTAATTATGCTGAATATTTTAACTATTATATGTGCTCACTGATCGGCGTCTACTTTTGATACGTGACAAAGTATCTATATAATGACACGTGCCACATATTTTACACGTGGGCAAGGTGATCTACACGGGCAAAATCCAAATAGTATCTATATATAAGTAGTTTTATATAAGAGAACTCGTATATAATATTTTCAGAAAGATTTTTTCCCCACAGTGAAACATTTGGATAATTTATATTCAGTCCCTGCCTAAGTTTGGTGACTTTATGTCGGCGCCTTACTCACGTAAGTTAATTGTACATTAGATGTGACGCGGTCACTTCACTCACAGACAGGTATGTTCAGTGTTACATCTAGACTGGACCATAACGTGATAGTAATCACAACACACGTGTGGCGCCGTAATCACAACACACGTGTGGCGCCAATCTTACGAACAATCGGTCTGTGCTTCTTGTATTGTCGGTAATTAGCTGTAACACGTAGTATATCGTTCACATATTATGTCTGGGAGGGAGAGAGAGAGAGAGAGAGAGAGAGAGAGAGAGAGAGAGAGAGAGAGAGAGAGAGAGAGAGAGAGAGAGAGAGAGAGAGAGAGAGAGAGAGAGAGAGAGAGAGAGAGAGAGAGAGAGAGAGAGCGTGAGTCAATATAGGATACTGGGAAAGTCAAGATGTATAATACATATTATGCACACAATTTATTTTTTATTAGTAATATAAATCTTTATTAAGGCGTATTCAAGGCTATGCCAGTTTAATTATACATGAATCTTGGTCTTAAAATTTAGACAATAATACATCAACAATAAAATGAAAATTAATTAATCATTTTTTTGTAGCTCAAAATAAACAAAATATCACATTGCATAGAGAAAAGTTGTGACTTTAAATATTTTTCTATTGTTTTATGGCAACATCATATATTAATATGATGAAATACGTTAAAATTGGTGTCCATATGATAGCATTGTACGTATATCTGCAAAATTTTATACCACCTCCAGATGGAGTCTAAACTATATGAATTGTGAACAAATTTTCAATGCAGATGCAGCCACTGTTTTTATTCATGTGACCCATGACCCATGTCCCTCGAATCAATTATTCAAAATGGTATGATTATATTAAACATTCAAATATAAGTGTATATATTTATGTATAAATATTTAAAGATAATCTCAGACAATGCTAAAGTAACGTTTCATCTATTTTTTTAAACTATAAAACCTCTATTAAATATTCTATTTCTTCAGTTTTTTTTTTTTTTTTTTTTTTTTTTTTTTTAACATAATTTTTGACTTATTTGAAACTACTTGTTTTTTAACACACTTTTTTTTTCTTAGCCCCTGAATTTTCTGCAACCTGCGATATTGATGAGAAGAAAAAGTTGCCTATACGCTAAGGTGCTATACGATTGATTGAAGAAAAATAAAATAGTTGTTTTTCAGAGAAGTACAGACACAAAAAATACAGAAACAGAAATATGCAGAGACAGAAAAATACAGAGACAGAAACATGCAGAGACTAAAACATGCAGAGACAGAAAAATACAGAAACATTAACACGTAGAGACAGAAGGAGAGAAATCAAAACAAAAACTAATCAATAAAATTTCAAAGATGCAAACTTAAATTTTAAATATTTTAATGAACTTTCTAACACACATCCTGTTTTTAAATCAAGTTTTTTTATAGACATATAAAAAAAAACTGCATTGATTTATGGATCAATCTTCAATCAATATTGATTTATAATAGTAAGGTGAAGAAATGGTAACATATATTTCAAGTTTTAAAAAGTGTTGTCAGTTTTATAACATGGATTAAATAGGCGGGGTTCAATTAATTACACAAAAACAATATCATATTTTCTCGCTCAAATTATTTATTTCTAATTTTTTAACTTCAAGTCACGATTTTTTATTGAAGAATAAAAAAAATATATCACGGATATCAAAGTGATCTCTAGAAAACATATAGACTAATTTTGTGGGCAAAAAAAAAAAAAAAAAAAAGGGCTAGTTTTTTAAATTATGTAGTTCTGATATGATATGTGGTTCATTATTTTTCTCAATTTTTTGCCCACTTTTTGTTATTATTTTATGATGATAAAATAAAAATTACAGTGCATAAATATTGTTTTTATTAGCAAATAATATATCCTGTTTCTCGTGCTACAGTATGTTAACAAAATTTATATATAATAGAAAATTATAGGAGAGGTTAGACCACATTGACTTAAAAAATATGAAAATGTGAAGATAATGTTGAGAAAAAATTACTAGCTCGCTACTTAAAGCCCTTGCCAACTTACTTTTTTATCATTTAGAATACTAGATTGATAATTAACACACCTTATTATCCATGAATTAGACACCAACACGTTGATTTTGTTATTATTTTCATTTATTTTTGTTTAAGCGGTTATTTCACGTATCTGACGTCACAATGTACCGATGGGGTCGTGATAAAAGGGCAAAGAATTTGAGGGAGGGGCTTAAATTTATCACGTGACCAGAGCGGTGACTGTGATTGGCGGTGGTACATCGTGACATCAGATACTTGAAATAACCTTCAAAAAGAAAATAAAACAAAATCAACGTGTTGGTGTCTAATTCATGGATAATAGGGTATGATAATTATCAATCTGGTATTCTAAATGATAAAACAGTAAATTGACAAGGGCTTTAACGCCTAGGTTTTAATGTGTTGAAATTGTGTTGAAAATTATATAAAAATTATGTTCTGATTACATAATGTTTTATTAACTTAATATTTTGATTTTTTTAAGACATAAAATATTTATTGAGCTAGTTTTGGGTAGTTTAAATGTCATCAGTATGATCCAGTGCCCACCTAAAAGTTGGTAATTGGTGTGTTGTTTTGTATATCAAATAATGATTTTATATGTATTGGCATATGTTATGGCCAAGGTTCTTGTAATTGGGTTGGAAAAGCCTTTATTATTATTATTATTATAAAGATATATTATTATTAAGATTATCTAATTTGTAGAGCTAATTGAGATTTGGGTGCCAATGTTCTAGCGTAGACGAAAGCTAGATATATTAAAATAAAATAGACTTGAAAAAAGGATGGAGATACTGTGTCAATAAAATACGATATACCTATAATATCTTACGTTCTCACACTACGTCAAAGGCACGATATTATTGGGTGGTTTCATTCATATAAAATTCAAATGTTAGCACCAAATTGCATGGACTGGTATGGGAAAATGACTCAATTTAGCAGTTCAAAAGTTCTTATTTTTGTAACCATTTATGCTGCTGTTGATAGGTTGAATTAGGCTTTGTAGCACGCGAGCAAAATAACAACAACAAAATTATCCAATTTTGCAAAGAAAATTGCCAAAAAACAACGTTTGTTCTATGCTGAGCAATGTTATTCATTGCTACAATATGGTGTTGAAGCGCATTTCCGCGCTTTTTCATGCATGTACTTTATAAAACAGCATCAGTTATTCATGGCCTTAAATATACATATATGAGAAACAGTTTTCGTATTTGAGGCCACTTATCAAAGACATTTTTGAATTAATTTTGCCACCATTAAATCTTCTTTAAACGAAAAAAAAATTGCTGATAGGGCAATTTTTTTTTAATTTAAAGTTTTTATTTCCATAAATAACTTAAGAAAAAGCGATAAATTGACCACGTAACAAACAGCTTGTTTTCAACAAGTTAACTAGAAATTAAATTATTTCATGCATTTCAGTCGAAAATATTTTTGTTAGACGTGGAAAATTGGATGATGTAACTTTGGAAATATTCTCTCTCTCTCTCTCCTTCTCTCGCGTGCTCACACACAAATTCCAATAAATCTTTCTCTTATTCGTTTCTTCCCACTTATTTTTATTTATTTCTAAATCTCATTTTTAATTGAAAAAAACGTCAAACATGGACCACCCTAAGGTTGTATATTATGATTTTTTTTTTAAATTATCAAAAAAATTATTTATTAGTTTACATTTTGACCAAATAAAATTTCAGTTTTAAATTTTTATATAATAAGTATTTAAAATTAGTAAAATTTATTATTGTGCTTTTCAATTACTATAATGAATTATTTTCTTGTCAAGTATCTTTAGGATTTACTTATTAAATACTTATTAATGGATATGAAAATTATTGTTTAATAGGGATTATTGGTGATTTATCTTCTTACCTTACAACATTTTTATTGTTTTTTTTATTAGTGCTGTAGAAAAAAAATTGGCCTTAAAGAGAACATAGTTATAAATCGATTGATATTTAAATTTCTACGTTTTGAGTTTATTAATAATTTCTAATAAGTTTTTAAATTTGAAAAATGACGTCATGGGTGTCAACTTATGCATGTGAACATAGGAAGAAAGTTGAGACCTATGACATCATTTAGAGACTTTCAAAAATTAAAATTAAAAATACTTAATGAACTCAAGAACTAAATAAATATTGATTCAGTACTATGTCTTCTTTTAAAATATGAAATAAAATTACCACTTAAAATTGTTGAGACCTCCTCATTATTATTATTTTTTTTTGCCCGTGTAGATCACCTTGCCCACGTGTAAAATATGTGGCACGTGTCATTATAAAGATATTTTGTCACGTAGTAGACGCCAATCAGTGAGCACATATAATATAAGCTATTAGATTGTAAGATATTAAGTTATAGGATATCGCACTGATGTATGTACGTATGTTTCAAGTAGGTCAAAATTAAAACAACATTTTGTCTGCTTGCTCGCGGCAAAAATCTTCTTCATGACCTCGCTCTGCACAGAGGTCACGCACCTTCATCTTGCTCTCTCTCTCTCTCTCTCTCTCTCTCTCTCTCTCTCTCTCTCTCTCTCTCTCTCTCTCTACATATGCTCAAATATTTTTAACATTAAGTTAAATGTAATATTTATATTACTTACGGTATATCGCCTCATTATATATTTTATAAAAAAATTATAAAGACTATATAACATCAGAGTATATATTTAAGTTAAAAAAAATCACATTTTTCTATATCTATCATGTTAAATATAGGCACCAATATGGTGAATATCTATACACGAAAGAAAATAGCCATACATTAGCTTATTTTCAGTACAAAATGTTTCATTACACCGTAGCATAATCTACTTCATAATAAATATGTTAATTAATATTATGTAGGAGAGCATAAATATTTATATTCTAATTTGGCATCATTTATGCTATAATAACATATACCAGCATAAATTATGGAATTTATTATTTCAATTTATTAAAATTATAATTTAAAAATCTCGAATCATAATTTAAGTTTGTACATTAAAATATACTCATATAATTGAAATTTCAAATTCTTTTATTACTACAATCATATCATAGTACTTTATAAACTTTCAAGATGTAGTAACTTTTTTTATTATTATTATTAAAATACATTTCATTTATTTTAATCTCACTTGTCAGATTCACTTTACCGCCACTATTTTTAATAAAATGTAAAATATGCCAAAAAAAATTTAAGCTCAAAAAAGGAAAAAAAAAAAGTTTTTATTTGGAGAAAATATTCCATTTTCTTTAACCGTCTAATTTTGTTTGGGAGAGAGAAACAGAGAAAGGGAGAGACAGAGCATATACGATACAGATGAAACAAAGTTCCAATTTTATAACAACATATTTAGCTAACAATGACCAGCTAAATAAAACATTATTCCATTATAATAAAAAGTGAAAAGTTTATATTAATATACATACATCACAATACAAGTTTTTTTTTTTTTTTTTTTTTTTTTTTGTCTGTAACACGTAAGGAATATAACCTTGATCCACCCTAAAAACGCTTTTCATTATTCTTTTGTTTGTTGGTCGATCTTCTTTTGTCCACTTAAACATTACTCGACATTATGTGATTTGACAATCACTAATAAAAAAATAATAATATATAGTATTTTTTAGTTTCGAGACGTATAATTTAAATTTGAATTGTAAAACATGTCAAAATTCATTAATATTTGTATTATCATATTTTTGTATTGTTAAATTTTCAACACTATAGCACGTGTTTCATTATACTTCTAATTAAAGCTTTAAATCAAATTTTTATTTCAATATTTTATTTTAAAGATTATCTTAATTTTATGACAACTTTTCTGAAGCTTTTTTAATTATAACTAGTTTATTTGTTAAAGTTTTAAATTTGTAGTTTTTTCTTCTTCAAATAATGATTTTGATTTTCTATCTTCTGAAATGAAATTATGTGACATACTGAAACGGAATACAATGCCATGAAAGGAAAGGAAATTTTATAAAAATAGGGTAAATAACATTAAAAAAAAAAAAAAAAAACTTCAAGATTTTGAATTCCTCTTTTTTTTTTTTTTTTAACATTTTTGACGTATTTCATATTAATCCTATAATTTTATAAAAAAAAATTAAAATGTGTGTAAAGGCAAAGGTAAATCGTTTTATAAATTGTTTGGCATAACAAAATATAAGGTCATTTAATCATAAAATCTAATTAAATACAGATTTTTATATATATATATAATTAAATTTTAATTCAACGTAAAAAAACAATAAAATTTAATTAATCAATCAATGAGATTAATCAATCTCATTTTTTTAAAATGTCAATATTTGAGTTTTACACAATACCAAATCTCTCTCTCTCTCTCTCTCTCTCTCTCTCTCTCTCTCTCTCTCTATTTGTTGTAACAAAAATTTATATCAATAATATTATAATACTAAAAAGAGTAAAAAGTAAACAAAATCTTTTCCTAGTCATCTTTTTACCAATAAAAATGAAATAAAATATACTTACCGTTTTCGTTTAATGAAAATTCAAAAAAATTTCAAAAAGAAAATTATTTTTAATAACATGTCAGTATTCTTTCTTATTTGATTATTTCATTTCCTTTTTTTTTTTTAATGAAATCTAATTACTACTTTTAATGTAGTTTTAAAAGGTGCGGTTTTTTCTTCTCTCGTATCTTGTATAGCGACTTTCAATGAAACTATTTTAAATGCCTTTCAATACTGTAGTGGTGAATAATTAGCTTGAAATACTTTGAGTCCTCTTTATAGGTTGCGAGGTAGCACATGAGTTTTTAGAGTATAGTTGAAGCTTATGTTTTATGTCATACTCTCACCCTCTCTCTCATCTGTCTCTCTCTCTCTCTCTCTCTCTAGTTTAGATTGCAAACAAAGTTTTAATCTCCACACCCAAAGCAGAGACTGCAAAGTTAAAGCCATAGACCACATATAACAACATGTGCTTTTTAATGAATAAACACGAAATGGGATCTTGAGGAATGAATAACATTGCTCAGCATAAGACAAACATAGTTTTAGGCTATTTTCTTTGGAGAATTAGCCATTTTTTGGTCATTTTTATTTTTCTTGCATAATTTAGATACTAATTCAACCTGTTAACAGCATCAATGCTCTCAAAAAAAAAAAAAAAAAAAAAAAAAAATATTTTTAAACTGCAAAATGTACCATATTTCTATACCGGCCAATGTTATTATTTAGAACTCACTTATGACCTCGACTTTAACATGAATGAAATCACCCTATAATAGCGTCGAAGCGCATTCAGTATGACGTCATGTGCATACACCCTATATAATGGATACACTTGGAATTTAGAGACAGTAAGAAATAATTGACTGACTCATCATTTGGGATTGCTCTTCAACCCACCCGCAAAGTTAGCATGGTAGTATAACAATATAACAACACGCAACACAATTTTATTACTTGTTTATATGTTTAATGTACTATTTACACTGAAAAAAAATAAATGTCAAGTTTTACTCAATAAATAAGACTAAAAAAAATTAAAGAGTAATTTTATTTGATATTCTAATAGAAAACATTGTCCTGAATCGATTGATATGCAAGTTTTTAATTTTTAAGTTTATTAAAGTCATATACATAAAACAACACGTGCTTCTTAATGAATAAACACGAAATGGGATTTTTAAAGCTGTCGACAATTTTTACCAAATTTTAATGTAGCCCCACGAGAGAGCGTGAAAATACTGTTAAGTATGCAATTTGCATGACTATTCATGTTTCTGACGTAAGAAAATTAGTATAAAAATGTTGTGCGGGTTGCATAAATTGAAATTTCTGATAAAAAAAAACTGATTTTCCAAAGAACATAGAAAAAACAACTTTCCTCCTAGCTGAGCAATGTTGTTCATATACCCATGCATTATGGCGTCAAAGCGCATTCAGTATAACGTCATGTGGATACTATAGTGATCTATTTGATTTAAGGCGGGAAATCAGCTACTGCGGGATTTGACTAAAAAGCTGTAAAGACAGAAAAATCTGAAATTTTGTACAGTGGTACATTAGGATATGGTATCTTCAAAAATGTAAAACTTTTGGGGGTTCAGCATGCTAGATTTTTAATTATGATTTTTTGAAGTTTTAGTACCATAAGAGCCCATGTTAATTTCAATAATTAATTTCTCTTTCATCTAATGGTCACGGGTTCTGAAAATTTTATCATAGGTAGCTGTCACTGTTAACTTTCAAGTGGCATCATAAAATTTGGAAGTTTTCTTTTTAGATTTTGAGATACAAGCCATCTATATACAGTACAATCCTTAACATTATTTCTTACAACATTTCCTGCATTCTATATGGGTAGTTTTCTCTCCGTGTATGTTCCAGTAGCAACACCAAGCGAGGTGTGTTAGAACATTGATGTTAAGTTACATTCCTCTGGTCTTACTATTGTCTTGACTACAATTAATATCACTACAAAATATTATTGTAACTTTACCTGTGTGATGTCATAACATTTTATATTTCTACTCTTCAACTTTGCCTTATAAGAAATTGTCATTAATATTATGACCTGCTTTGTTATACTGGGGTTACGTATTATACGTATACATATTGTTTTATTTTCAATTAAATTGTATATATAGTATGTTACTGCTTAAATAGTCATAAAAGTATGACATATATTTTTTTTAAATGTACTTTTTGTTAGCTTTAAATATAATGCAGTTAAAAAGGATAATGTGAAATAATAAAATTGCTTTACGCACAAAGATAAAAATAAATACGTAATAATTATGTCAGCTCATTTTCAGCACAGTTTGTTCAATGCGGCAAAATTTATGCTATACTGCATAATAATTATGTTATATAGCATAAATTGCATAGCATAATTATTTATATTGTTCTAATTTAGCATAATTTATGCTATAATGACATAAATACAGCATAAATTACGTGATTTATTCTTTCCGTGCAGGCAGTTTATAGATTTAAAAAAAAAATACAAAGATGTATAATATTATAGTTTTTTATTATATATTATTAGATTAAGACCTTATACTATTTTGAGTTCAGTATAAAGTTTAAAAAATCTCGATACAACTCCATGATATCAAAATTGGAAATCTAAACGCTCAAAAACTACAAAATCACACGTCAATCGATTTAGGACCTTGCTATCTTTCAGAATATAATACCAAAAAAAAAAAAAAAAAAAAAAAAAAACTTGTGAAGTTCTTGGTTTATGTTCATTCATTACTAACCATATTTTAAATTAAAAATGCTTTAAAATTCACAATAAAAAGAATTCAGCTAAAATTTAAAATCTAAATAATAAAAACAAAATATAAAAACAAATTAATATCTAAAATACTTTTTTCAATTTATATATAAATATAATTATTATTATTACTTATAATTGATAATAAAAATATATAAAATAACGAGATTTAAATATTAAAGGTCTTTTAAAATGCAATAACTTTCACTGCAGTATGTAATTCATATGCAAATACCGTTTTCTTAACTATGGGTTTATATTGTATATATAAATATATTACGAACAAGAATGTTACAAAATTTAATATCTTATTTTTATAATATATTGAACATAAAAAATCAACATTTTATGTAAAAATCATGATTTTTATTAGCAAATAATGCAATAATACACTGCAATGTGCAACTTTATGATGCACTTTTTTTATCATAAAAAATGAAATTTAATATTCAAACATAAAATATCATGTTTATGATTTTTATATCATGTACAGACATTGTATATTAAGTTAATTTATTGCCTCAAAGTATATATATATATATATACACACACACACACACACACAGTATGTAAGTATAATATGTAGTATGTGTTCGATCACAGTTTTTAATTTTTTATTAAGATCCGATTAATCGAGTTCTCCCTCGATCACTATCAGATGAAGAACACAAAAATACGAGACGATTAAATTAAGATGTTAGAGTATTTGATCACAATTTTTTCTATTATGTTATTTTCACCCCCCCCCCCCCAAAAAAAAAAAAAAAAAAAAAAAACTAAAACAAATTAATGACGAGCGCTCAGAAAAAATAAACCCATTGCATTTCACTTGAAAAGAACACTCCATTATTATTTTTATTATTATTTTTATTTATTACTAAAGCTCCTTCACGAGAAGAATAAAGAACTTAATTTATGCTGCATTAATTCCTAATGGCATTATAGCACAAAAGTTACTATATTATAGAACAATGAACAACATAAATAATTATGCCGTAAAACATAATTTTTATTGTATATAGTACATGAATTATGCAGGATTTAAAAAATATTATTGAAATGCTTAAACAATGTTGATGAAAATAGTTAAGCATAAATATTAATTTTTTTTTATATGTTCTGAATATTTTTCAACTTCTTGAAGTTGTGATCGGATTAAAAATTAGACCGTTCGTAGCATTAAAAGTGATAGTAGATCGAATCCAATTAAAAAAAAAATACATAAAGAACAAAGAAATAAAGAAGATCTTTCAGAAAACACACTTATCAGTAATGGAATTTCATAACCTTAGCTAAACTAAAAAACTTAAATTAAACGATATATTAAAATTAATATAATATTTAATTGAGAAATTAATGAATTATCTCAAATTTATAACAAGACAAATTATATTAAAGTTTTTTCGCAATTGGTGGTCTATATACTCTCTCTCTCTCTCTCTAATTAAAAATTACAAAACTAAATCACTGCACATATTAAGTATATAAGTATAAAATTGCTATATATAGTATAATATTATTAATATTGAGCCATTAGTCATTGTATGTAACAATCCCGCTGTGAGAACAAGAATATAAATAAACTGATACATTATTTGTTTTACTAACTTCGTGCCTAAGCTTAATTTAATTGTAATTAATAATGATTCAATGTATTGTAATAATTATTAGTCGTCCATTATGATGTGCGTGTTGTGGAAATTATTGGAGGAATTAGGTTAGGAAGTCTCGTGATGGAGGTTATAGTTATGTGTGGGGGATATAAGTAAGTGAATGAATGAATGAAAGAACGAACGAACGAACGAACGAACAAACGAACGAACGAACGAACGAACGAACGAACGAACGAACGAACGGTCAAATTTCATTAGTACTTGCTCTCTCTCTCTCTCTCTCTCTCTCTCTCTCTCTCTCTCTCTCTCTCTCTCTCTCTCTGGGGGGGAGCAATGTGATAGAAACGAAATGTGATAGAAGCGTATTTTGTTAGAAACGAATTCTGTTCGACAATGTTAAATTCCCTATCTCGAAACAGGTATGCGCGCAGGTAGCATGCATTGTTATAGTTATTGTTATTATTAAAGTGCAAGGATAATAATATGTTGACATGTTTAGATTTTTATTTATTATTATTTTTATTTTCATTTTATAAAAATGAAATACTAACTATTATCATGGATTAATTAAAAATTGCATGTTTTCCGTTGATGAAACTATAAAGCCGTGAAATATTAAAATCATTATACTGTTTAAACATAAGGAAATAAAATTCAAGGGACCTCGGGAATCGCTACTCGTTATAACGAAATTATACTGAAAAATGCCGTAAATACATACGTATATGATTTATATAAAAAAAAGTTAAATTTACGTCAAAAATTAATATTTATTTGCTCCGCTAAAGTATATTAAAATAAATGATTCATAAACTGTTTGAAATAAAAACACGCGCTACAATAACAAATAATACAGTACTAGAAAAATATCGCGGTGGTGGAAAAAAACAAAAACAAAACTGCGCGCCTCTATAAAGTATGCAAAAAAAAAAAAAATAATAAATAAATACTCTCGCAATTATACAGCCTGCACAATTTTTAAAGAAAAAGTTTATTGAACATTAATATTTGCACGGGTCCAAGATAAATGAATTTCCTCAGAAATACGAGAAACATGTCTGCAATTAATATACTTAGAGGGTTAACCTCAGTCCTGGCACGCCCCCTATTTTTCAAAAAAAAAAATGATAGTAAAATATTTTGAAAATGATTTTTGGATGCATCTCATTTTTAAAAAATAAAAGTTCAAGTATTATTTCTTTGTACTTCATATATTTCTCGCAATTAATTTTTAACCATTTTTTATTTTGCCGCGAAATTCAAAATCAATTTTATTCATGCCTATGACTATTCAATGTTTTGACTAGAGCTTGTAGATCATCTTTTTTTTTTTTTTTTTTAACTTTATTGTTACCTTGAATTTTTTTAAAAAGTTATCTAGTCAATCTTGAGATATTTCGATTTTTCCAGGTCTGAGGTTAATTCTCAAAATGTGATAGAAACATAAATTTTGAACTAAAAAAATGAACGAAAAAGTTGGAAATTGATACTATTTTTAAGTTGAGTTGAAAGGCGTAACAAGTTATTTTAAATTGTTTTGACTTTTTTTTAATTATTTTAGTAATAACTAATAATTATAAATATCCAGTGGATTTAAAACAAAAACGTAAAACCATAAAATAATATGTGTTTGATATTACAACCATGAAAATACAATATTATTTTTGATAATAATATTTTATCTGGATGAAAAAAATCAAATAAAAATAATTTGTTACTTTATAAACTATTGTCATATAATACTATCTTATATTTTTCTCTGAAGGTATAAAAAGGCTTTTTGTAATTTAGACTTTAACCTGTGCGCACATCATCATAGTTTATAGTAATATTCTGTTAGTATTCAATTTTGATCGAGTTGAGCAGACGTGGTATTCAACTTATTGTGTTTAATAATAAAAAAAAAATTATTCACTTAACTTTAATTATGAGGTAAAAATGTGCATTCATGGTTCATTATTATTATTAGTGCTTTGTGTTATTATTATGCATTTCATTTTATTCACGAATGTTGGAAGTAAAGTTAAAACTAATTTATTTTATTAAAAAAAAAAAAAATGTAAGTATAAACCGCATTAAATATCTCACCGTAAAAGCAAAATTTACTCTGATTATTTCGGTCAATGAGTGAATTCGGCAATTATTGCCAACATATATATTTTTTAAATAAAAAATAAAATAATTGGCAAAAATGAAAGAAAATTAAATTTTGTGCAATATCGGAACTTGTTTTTAAAACTATTTTTCTAATCAAGCCACTTTTACTATTATTATTTTTTATTTATACCTTTTATTTGATGCACAGCACATGCATGCAGCAACAATTCATGTAATTTTAGTTAATTATATGATCGAGATGGCATTTACTTAGTCAAATTTAATTACGATTTTTTTATCGCGCGTTTCCGAAAGAAATATCGTACGTAAGAGCGCGATGTATCAATGAAAGTTTGGATTAATTGCCTTTTGTTTTTTAGAAACTTTAAATTATTTGGACTTTGCTAAAATTATTATACTTATATTAATTATAATGCTCTTATCTAACAAAGTCTATAGTTTTTTTAAGATTGTTTTGAACTAAAATTAAATAATAATAATAAATATTATGAATGAATGGTCCGAATATTTATAAAATAGGAAATGTTAAACTTTACTCTTTGTGGCATAAATGAGTTCAACATTCTTCTCCTTCTTTGCTAGTTAATAAAATTTCAAATCATTCCCGTTTTTCGCGCGACTTCTGCCCCTCCGCCGCAGGAATGTAGGTATCGCGCACATGTACCCTTTTTATATAAACATTTTGTTATAACATTTTTATTCAAATTCTATTTTTATTATCATTTTTATATAATCCATTAATTATTATTAGTGTTTATTATGACGCATTATTATTAGAAATTAAAAAATATTACTTAATATAGTCTTATAATTGCACGACTTAATTTAATCCACGGAAAAAACTATAGCATATTATAATTTTTATAATACTTATATAAGAATATTCTTTTAGATTGCATTATTTTATTTTTATCAAACATCATAATACATTATATTATGTTTTCAAAGAGAGCTCTTAGATTCAGGTGTCAATCAATGCAATCGGCATTCACGCTGCACACCTGTCTTAGCTGAGTGCACGCAGAGTGTCGAACAGAATTCGTTTCTATCACATTTCGTTTCTATCAGAGTGATACTGCCCCTCTCTCTCTCTCCCTCTCTCTCTCTCTCTCAACATTGCAGCCAATATGCAACCATGTGTTTATGTTCAATATAAATAATAATTAAATATAAAAAATTAGCTATTATATTAAACATAACTCGGTAAATTCAATAAAATAAGCTGGCATCACTAGAAATCGATTATTGGTAATTACCAGACATGCGTTACTTTGCAGTTTGCACCTTCTACTTTTACTATTGCAATAATCAATAGTTTATATGCAATTATATGCAATAATCAATAGTCGATCAATCTGCAGTTTACATGCATGAAGTAAGTACATCCAATCTCAAGTGCATGCGTAATTGAAATTCTCAGAGCAAAATGTAGCTGCGGGAGAAACTGATTGTGTGGAAATATAATATTATTCATATCGAATTGAGTCTCAGTCATCTCTGCTGTTTCACGGAGAATTATCTAGAATTATGTTAGCCTTACAGTTAGTTTAAATCATATAGAGTATTTTTTATATTATTTTGAATTTTGTACCGTTTTGTCAATATTGAGGAAATGTTTAAGTAAGAAAAATTGAAGGAAATCAATCAATCAATCAATCAATCAATCAATCAATCAATCAATCAATCAATCAATCAATCAATCACTTAATCAACCTAGCAATAAATATATGAAAAATAAATAAAACAATCAATGAACTGTCAAGTGTCAATATTGTAACAAAAATGCCATTGTAAAATTTAATAGAAAAAAAGACTAAAAAAGTACGTACAGTGAATACTTTTTTTATAATATCATTTTTTTAACATTTTGATACATGTAGCGCCATCTCTGAAAAGAAGTTCTAACTTATGATCTGTTGGCAGAATATTTGATTTTTCATTGAATTATATAAATTTACACTCGGACATAATTAAACACGTAGTAATTATATAATTATGCCAGCATGGTGTTTAGTTGTAAGTTATTAATACAAATTTGCATGCAATAAAAAAATATAAATAGTTCTGTAAATTAATTTGTTTAAGAATTTATTTCGAAATTAAAAAACTTAAGTCATATTTCATAAAAAGTGAATAATATAATATGTGTGGACAATGTGTATACAATTACGAATTATTGTTATATTTATTATTTAATCTTGTAAGCTAATTATTGATGTGCTAAAACTGAATTGTCTGAATTTGTGAAAACTAAATAAACTGCTTTATAATAATAAAAATAATAATATTTGAAATTTTGCATATTAAGAGATGAAAATAATGATACATTGTTAGCCAATCTACTTAAAGAAATTAATTTACACAGTTTATACTACAATATTGCATCCTAGTTTTGATAATAATTGTAGAATGGACGATATTAATGTTTTAATTTACACCAATGTTTAACTGAATTTCGATTAGATCACAAAAAAAAAATAATAAAAAATTATTACTTAAGTTACGAATCCTAACTTTTTTGAGTTAACACTTTTAAGTTATTATGAGCAGCTAAAATAATGCATATTAGCAAAATATTAAAAATAGCTACTTTAAGTTATTTTGAGTTATTTTAGGCTATGTTAAGCTAAATTAGTTATTGTTAATAATTTGGTATTATTTTAGCTTAGCTGCTCATAATAACTCAAAAGTGTTTATCTCAAATAAGTTAGGATTCGTAACTGTAGATGTTAACCTTGGCAGATGCATTGTATTTGTATACTGATCGTAGGAGAGAAAAATGAAATAAAATTTTTTGAATTTTGAAGTAATGCACCCCCTCTTTTTATTTGTCTTTTTCTTTCTTCTTCTTCTTCTTCTTCTTCTTCTTTTTTTTTTTTTTTCTTTTCTTTTTCTTTTCTTTTCTTTTCTTTTCTTTTCTTTTCTTTTCTTTTCTTTTCTTTTCTTTTCTTTTCTTTTCTTTTCTTTTCTTTTCTTTTCTTTTCTTTTCTTTTCTTTTTTTTTCTTTTCTTTTCTTTTCTTTTCTTTTCTTTTCTTTTCTTTTCTTTTCTTTTCTTTTCTTTTCTTTTCTTTTCTTTTCTTTTCTTTTCTTTTCTTTTTTTTCTTTTTTTTTCTTTTTCTTTTTCTTTTTCTTTTTTTTTTTTTTTTTTTTTTTTTTTTGCGTAAGTGCTTGTGTTTACTATTTAATACTATTAATACCTTCATTATTAGTATAAACAATAATCACGTGACTCTCTTATTGTTTTTTTAAACTTTTTTCTAATTAAGTTACAACTAAATGAAACCAACGCTATATTGTAATTATATCATATTTTATTTAGGTTTACATTTTTACCTCTAGTAGTTCACTTGTAATAAAAAGCTTCATCAGTAACAATGTTAATAAATTGAAAACAATTTTAAGGGTTTTTGTAAATTGCTTGTATATGAAAATCTAAAAAAGAAAACTTCCAAACTTTATGATGCCGTTTCAAAGTTTATAGTAACAGCCATACCTTTGATAAAAAATTTCTGAACCCGTGGCCATCAGATAAAATAGATATTAAAATTAGTATGGGCTCTTATGGAACTAAAACTTTAAAAGAATAATAATTTAAAAAATAATAATAAATAAAAAAACCTAATTTAATATCTGTCTTATTTTTAAAAACATTATACATTTTTAATCCTAATGTAATAATTTGCAAAATTTCAGATTTTTCATTCTCTACAACTTTTTAGTCAAATCCCGCAATACAGTAGATGATTTCCTGTCTTAAAAAACATGTCTAATATCCTAATATACCTGAATATTAAAGTTGATTTGATTTGATAGTCATTGATTTCTAATTTATTTTCCATTCACAAACCCACAACTGCCATTTTAGGAATGGAAAATAAATTAGAAATAAATGACTCCGGCCAAATCAACGTTGATATTTAGGAATGTATTTGATCAAGGTGTTCAAGGTGTTCTACGCATTTAATTATCTATAGCTGAATGTCTAAGTAAATTATTGTTGTTGTTGTTTTTTGCTATTTTTTTTTCTTTTCATAAGTTTCATTTAATGATATTATTTCTTAGTGTAATTGAGATGTAAATAAACTGAGACGAGAGAAATAAAAGCACGAAGTCACTGCTAATTGCCGCTCCTTTTAATTAACACCTCTCCGTCCCTCTGTCTGTCTCTGGCTCAATCTCCATATACTGGCTTTTACTCTCCTTTGTTCTAATTTAATTGTTATAATGTAACTCATTTATACACTGAAAAAATACTTATCTAGCGTCAATTTAGTGTTAACTATAAGGGGTATGCACATGACGTCATACTGAATGCGCTTCGACGCCATACTTGAGCAAAGAAAAATATTGTTCATCATGGGACAAACGTGGGTTGTTGGCAATTTTCTTTGGGAAATAAGTTAATTTTGTTGTTTTCATTATTTTGAAAACCTAATTCAAACTGTTAAAAGCATCAATGTTCTGAAATAAAATTTTACTGAGCATTTTTCAACTGGTAAAATGATTCATTTTTCTATATCTACCCACATGTTATTTAGCTCTTACATACAGCGTTGACTTCTATAATATGTACTCTGACACTTTCAAAATAGTGGGGATTAATAAGTCACTAACTAATTAGTCACTCTTTGAAAAACTATTACTGAAATACTAATTTTAAATATAGTAGCTTTTAATAGTCGTCTTTAAATTTGCATTAAATTTTTTTTAAATAAAAATAATTTTTCATTTTTAATTTGCAAAGTATTAAATTCGTAAGGGAGATTTCAACGACCGGTGAAAACATAATAACAATAGCAATTATACAAAACAAAATTTAGATTTTTGTTTCATTTTTTTTTATTGCCAGATATAGCGTTAAAAATGAACATTTATAAAGTGACATTTTATTTTGTAACACTTGTAAAACCCCAACCATGACAGCAAAATGTGCAAAATTGTAAAAACATTTAAAAATCTGATTAATATACTGAAAACTTATGTTTATTCAAAATACGGAAAAGGAAGTGCCGGTCACTTCCTATTCCGTATTTTGAGTATAGGGTGTATGCGGATCACGTCATATTTAATACACTTGGAGGCCATACTGGAGTAGTGAACAACATTGCCGAGCATAGGACAAACTTCATTTTAGGCAATTTTCTTTAAGAAATATATGTTAATTTTTTGTTAATGTTATTCTTCTCACATACTTGAGATACTATAATTCAACATATTTACAGCATCAATGCTCTCAAAAAAATTGCACATTATAGTGTTTTTAAACTGTCAAAATAAGTTATTTTCATATGCCACCCATGTTATTAAGTGATCCAACATGGCATTGACTTTAACATGAATGCATAGACTGTATAAAATAATCTTAAAAAAGAAGAAGAATTATGGAATAGAATCTTTTATAATATTAGAGAGTACATTGTAAATACAAGAGAAATTCCTTAATTTAATTAAAGTATTTATATAAGGATTTCCCAGCATTCTATAAAAATACGTTTCTATTTATAGAAATCTGACTAGAACAGCAATCTAAGTTAATAAATCAAACAATACACGTAAAATAATTAATACTTAAGGCAAGTAAATGTAATAGGTAGACATATACCTTAGAATACAGCTATTATTATATACTACAATAATACCTAATGCAGGTGCAATATGCTACAATAAAGTTGTGATTCACTTAGATTAAGTGATATTGTAGTTTCATAAATACCTGTTCTAAATAAAAGTGAACCTGTTGCAAATTACAGGATACATGTACCTGCCATAAGTAGTAATTTTTTACCGTGTACATAAACAGGTCAGGATAGTTAAAAAATTATATTAACAACGCATTTAAAAAAAAATCATAATTATCAAAATGTTGCAGGCAACTTATTAAAATATTAACACATTTATTTTTGAATAAATTTGTAAATTTTTGTTAGCAATACTTTAATAAATCAATATGCGTAGGTTATATAAAACAAAAAGCAATCAATATATATACAGCATAAAAAACTACATTATTAAACAAAAATTTTCACAAAAAACATTTAAAAATAGAAGAAAAAAGAAAATAAAAGCAACGTTAATCTTATGCAAATTTTCAACATAATTATTATCTTTAATACTCAGTGGACACTTCTGAATATTATACTAACTTCAACTTGTAAGTGTAACTCGTAGATCGTGCTTTTTTCTAATAATTCTACCCCCCCCCCCCAAATATCAAACCGTTTTAGATATATTTCGATTTTCCAGGAATGAGGTTCACCAAGGCATCCTAAATGAGACAGCAGTACAGACAAATAATAATAATAATAATAATAAAATGGCGGTCTAGCGAATTTATTTTATTCATAAGAATAACACTAAAAAGTGAAAGTATATTTATAATTTTTCCCAATTATCACATATCAATTTGAATCACAACATATAAAAAAAATACAATATAGCCGTGTTTCTTAGTTTTCAAGCAATGATTTTACACATATTTTTTGGAAATTACAAAATTATTAATTTCATTTGAGTACAGTTACGCGCACCGTGTTATTATTATTATTTTTAATATGATTTAATTTTTTCAAAACATAGGCGCTCTTCAACTCTCGTAAAAGTGCGATAAAACATTTAAGTGAATTCTTAAATCTTTCTAAGAATTTAAGGAATTTAAATTCGTATTTTAACGAATCCGATTCAATTGAATTTTACCTAAATATTTCTTAGAATGCAAGGAATGCAAATTCGTATTTTACTGCATTTGATTCAAGTTTTAAAATATAAATTAAAAAAAATAATAATAATAAAAAAACTTTAAAAAAAAAAAAAAAAACAGAAAAAAAAACTACAAGGTCTAATTTACAATGTATTTCGTATTTCTTATGGAATAAACTAACTGAGCGGACTACCAGATTGTTGTCTCACAGTTAATTTGCCATTTGTGTGTTGCCAGTTTTCTTCAGGATGTCTTGGATTAACATTTTAATTTACATATTTGTTTCGTTCAGTTGAGATAACTCCGATTGTTTGTGAGTCTCTGATACACTTGATGGCATTCCTCTATTACTGGAAGAAGTTCCACTCTTGGAAGTAAAAGCATACGTAGTCTTAGACTGATCTTCATCACTGCTCAACCATGGCATCTTGTGTTTCAGTAAATCCCAAACCTAACAGAAAAATAACACAATTTGTAGAGTCGTGAATAATTGCTAAAATTTTGAAACTGGATAATCGTTGTACATATTCATTCGCATAATTTTGAACCAAACGATGAGTTAATCGTTAAATGTTAAAATTGATTTAGTTAAATATATTTATTATACACTGCAGCCTACATAAATATTGCTAAAAATGAGCTGGTATAATTATTACGTGTCCCATTTTTTTTTTAAATATATATGCATTTATTATTTTATCAGAAAGAGAAAGGACCTTGATTTTTAAGTTTAAAAGCATGGAAATTAAAAAATAATAAAACTCTATATGCATTTATATTTAGGTGGTGTTACGTGTACAATAAAAAACACACAGGGGATAGTGAGATCGCGTATCATCCTCTCCTTAAAATTATATACACCTAAAATGGCTGTTAGTAAACCCTGTTTTCTGCTACTAAAATGACGATCAACTATGGTTATTCAAATGTAATGCGCATTTTTTTGTAGCAAGAAAAGAGGGTTTACGAACAACACTAATTATGTTCGTAAACCCTGTTCTCTTGCTCCAAAAGCTGCGCAATTCCATTTAAAATGCATTAGGTGATTGTCCTTTTTTTTTTTTTTTTTTTTTTGTTTGGGGCATTAAAAACATAGTTTACAAACCTGATTCCTAATAACTATTTCAATAAAATAAATAAATAATAGTCTTTATTTTTCAAACAACAAATTATCAGCAGATGAAATATTATACATAATAAATTATTGATTATTGAACAAAAGGCGCAGTCAGGACAAGGAGTCCTATCAACTGAACTGGAAATAAGTGCAACACTTTATGAAATAATAAAAACAAACATTTATATAAAGCATTATTTTGTGTCCACTTATAACATTATATTTAAATAAGAAAAGATTAGTACAATATATGAGGTGTAATATCTTGCGATGAAATTATTTTTTTAGCTTACCCTTTGCTTGCAACAGAATATGATGAAGATGAAGACAGATCTTAGAAGATTGATGGCATCGGTGATGAACACCCACCATGCCTCATCGTCGCCAATCTGCCACGTAATTATCTCCGTTACCCAAGGAATACCCATGATGCCAAATAATTTGATAAACAGAATGAAACTGAAAATTTTTGAGAAATAAATAACACAATTAACTATGATTTATAATTAGAAATATTTTTCTTGACCCTGGAAGATCAAAGTAATATTATACTCCATGTACCACACTTCAATCATTTCACTTAAAAATTCTGATGTTTTATGGTTAGCATATTATAAGCATATCATAAGCTTTCTGAAAAGCAAAACAGAAAAAAATCGCATTAACTGTTCGTCAGGAAATTAAGATTGAAATCACTACCGATTTAGTTGCCAAAACTTGCACACAGGACCGTGATAATATATTTTACCTTTCAAAATCTCGCACTAAATTTGCAATGAGTGTACATGTTACAATAAACATTGACCTTGTCAAACTTAAATTAAAAATTTATACAATATGTACGAAAATAATAAATTATGTAATTTATGCTGTATTTATGCTATAGTATGATAGTATAAAGAATTCTAAATTACATCACTATAAATAATCATGTTATATAACTTAATATTTATGCTTTGTAACAAAGTTATTATAACAGTATAGCAAAGATTACGTTGTATTGAACAAATTATGCTAAAAATAAGCTAGCATAATTATTACGTATTTATTTTCATCCGTGATAAGAGGGATAAATATGATAACATTTTAAATAAATACATAACATTCAATTCAACGAAACGAATAAAAAAAATAAATAATAGGCAAACTCATTTGTATTAATGACAGTTTAAGGGAGTAGGGGACCGACGTCGGCCATTAGACCCAAACTTTTCTCATCAAAAAAATCTGACATTTTGTACAATGATACTTCAGCTTGAGACAATTTCAAATATATAAAAATTTTAGGGGGTCACCGTGCAAAATAATTTTATGTGATTTTTTGAAATTTTAAGCCCATAAGGCCCAATGTTAATTTCAATGATTTTTTTCTTTTTTTTTTTCAGGACAGTCAAACATCATGACATTTTTATCACAGCTAGGTTTGACCTTTAGCTACACAATGACACCAAATTTAGACGCAAAACACTACTAGTTTTTGAGATATAAGGTCATTACCCTACTCCCTTAATCCAAATTTAGTTAAATATTACTATTACTAAAATAAGCTAAATTGGATTAGGAGGTATACACTTCTCCCGAATAAATCTGACCGTAGCGTTTATAACTCCAATTTTTAAAGATGAAGGAAAACTTTAACGTAACCTGTCAGATTTATACAAAAGGAGTGTACATTAAACATCAATATAGTAAATTTTACTATTATTATTAAAATAGGATCCAATATGGTAGTATTCTTATTGAATCAAATGATTTGAAAGTAAATATTTGTAAATGTGTTTGGATTAATAAAGTGCTAGCAAAAATGGAGGTTAAGCTTTAAAAAAAATTAAGCGTGACAGGTCAATGATACTAACAAAGTAACATTTTATATTTATTTCATGCTTATTTATTATTATTATTAAATTTTGTGACCGGTTAGTTTTTGAGATATCAGAAGTTTACCAGCTACTTTCTTAAATCGTTATTCTTATCAAAATATTAGAGAATTTCTCTTACCTTGTTTTGTCAGATTTTCTATCAACTCTGGAGTTATTAACTTGAACCGTATCTTTTTTGTAGAGAAATATCTTTATTGAAGTAAAGCAGACCATAATTGTGTTTGATAAGAGTATAAATCCAAGGGGTAGATAGAAATACCACAAAATTCCTAAATTATTTGATGAGGAATCTACATGAAAAAAACAAAGTAATATTAATTGATTTAATTCATTGTAAAATGGATAACTTAATGTATGAGATTACAATTTCTTTTATTGTTTTACTTTATAATATATTCAAATTATTATTGATATTCCTGCCTATTATTCTTATATATATACGCAATGCTACCAATAAAAAGACTTGCTTGGTTAAGTTAAAAAATATATATAATAATATACTAACAAAATTCTCCAAATCCAATATAAACCACGAATATAATAATATATTTTTCTTACACATTTGAAGTATTTTCAAGTAGTTTTTTATTTTTTAAAATCATTTGAATCAAATATGTTCAAATTTAAATGTTTTTTATTCTCAAACAGGCGCGTCTAACTTTTATGTTGTTTTTTTTACCAATTTTTTTTACGTAAAAAATAATAATATGAAGTAAACAAATGGTGACTTTTTTTCCGCTTATTTTATAAGCAAAGTTTATTTTATAAAGTTTTTCTAATAAAGGATAAAGGTGTGAGATCACTTATAGTGTATATAGGCATTTTGCCTTTTTCTCATCACCCGTTGGGTTGCATTTACTTTTTTTATTTTTGTCTCTTTTTTTATATATAATGTACATTCTCATTTTAAACCCAATAAGGAACCAGTATTAATATTATTTACCGCATCTTATTTTGTACGTATTAAGTTAGTAAAAAAAAAAAAAAAAAAAAAAAAAAAAAAAGTTTCATACTAACTTATTTTTTTCTTACTTGCATCAAACCAACAATGTTCAAACCCAACTCTTGGGTTCAGTTTTTCAGGCACATTTTCTACCAAGTTCATTGTAATAGTTATCAAAAATATAAGAAATGGAACTCCGAATGCATAAATTGAATAATAGAAGAATTTTTTTATTACTCTTGATCGTCCAGGTACCATACTTTGAAGTGATCTAAAATATTAATTAGTAAAACAATTATAACAGGTGTAACGTACGTGTCTAGTTTATCAATTAAATGAGTAAAACTTTTTTTTATTCACACAGGTACAGGTACATAATCCAACCAAGTCATAGCTTTATCGGTCGGTTAATAAGTTTTTTTTTTTTTTTTTTTTTAATGCCGTAGCAATAATTACGTGTTACGTAAAATAAACAAAAAACAAAACAAATAAACGATAAACTGATAAAATAAAATAAAGTATCACTTGAAATTTGAATATGAAAAATAATTTTGAATTAAAAGATCATAAGAATTAATTTAGACATTAAATTTATATTTTTAATTTGAAATTGGAATTACAAAATGAATTTGATATAGAAGCTAAGAACTAGCTAGGAACTAGAATTCAAATTCTTATACTATCAAAACATACTAATTCAATGAAAGTAATAATTTTTATATAAATTGAAATTTTTTAATTTGAAATCAAACTCTAATTTATAACTTAATTATTTTCTACTATATATTTTATAAAATATGAAATCTATGTATGATTGTGATAGTACAAATATTTTAGAATTATTGCCTTTCTTACTTGAATAACATTGCAAATATAGCGCGAGTTTTTGAATGTTAAAATATACTATCCCAATCGTGTGTACTAGCATGTATACTTGTATAGTGTAAGAATAATAATAAAAAAAAATGTATACTTACTTGAATTTTGCAGCAATATCAAAACAAATAGCATTCATCCAGCAAAATCCACTTAAAAACGAATACTGTATCAAGTAAGCTGAAAAGGTAAATACAAAAATTTTGAATTTTGAAGAAAAATGTTTGGTTGATTCTCTGTTAATTGATACACTAAAAAAACTATTAGGTTAGAAAATTCATCTTAAAAGTTTTTTTTTTTTTTTTTTTTTTTTTTTTTTTTGTCATATCATCGATAAGCAAAAAGATAGACATAATTTCTATTTTACAGTGTATACATATTTCAAGTCATAGTATACGTCTTAAATAGCTAGCAGTGTTACATGAAAGTTAACCGCAAACAGAGAAGAAAAAGAAGCATTTCCTGTGACTTCCTTTCCTACAGCATTGCGAAAACATTTTGTTATTATTCTTATTTTTCTAACTACTGTATTGCACTGAAACTTAAAAAAAAAAATTATAATAATCAAAAATACCTATCCACAACATGTCCACAACATGCCAAAATATAGGGTGTAAGGGCAAAAAAAAAAAAAAAAAAAAAAAAAAAAAATTAACAAAATAATATATATATATTATTATATATATATATAAACACATACACACAAATTACTATTCCCAGTTTCTATATTATTAGACAATGCCAACTAACAAAATTAATTCATTAGATACGTATAGTAAAGATGACCATCACAAAAAAATATATATACAAATGTAGTAATTTAATGCCACCAACATGGCACCAACTCAAAGTGTAGCCATGACGTTGGCTATATAACCATGCATTGTTATGTTGTAATTATGAACTTTATATAGTAAAATAATAATAATAATAAGCATTTACGTCAGAAGTGACGGAATTTTTATTATTGTTTTTTCTTCAATTTTCAGTATGTCTTCAATAGCATGTTTAACGAATTTCAAGTCAATTTATGCATCAGTTATCTGGTAATTGATACATGGAAAATAAGCCTTACAAGGAAAGAATAAATAACGTTATTTATGCTATATTTATGTCTTTATAGCATAAATTATGCTAAATTAGAGCAAAACAAATAAATATGCTGTGAAACATAATATTTATGCTATTTAAGTCAGTATAGTTAGTTCTTATGCAATATAGCATAGATTATGCTATATTGAACAAATTGTGCTATAAAAATTAGCTAGCATAATTATTATGTATATTTTTGTCGATGTATGCTTACAATGTTATTTTTTCCTACACAACCGATATACAGATCGATTTGAAATTTTGTACACACGCTAGTGAAGAAAATTAAAAATAGCATTAGTAGCATAATTAATATTTAATGCTATTGAATTTAATACAAACTTATGCTAAAAAAATATATCGAGTCAAAAAAAAAAAAATAGTCCGTCAAGTCTGAGGTTAACCGTTAATTCCACGTGCTTACCTATAAAATGACAAGGAACTCCGGATATATTATTTCCCTCTGCTTTAACAACAATGAACGCAATATGTCCCACGAACATGCACGAAGAATGGGACATCAGCCCAAGACCTTGCACTGATTGACGTAACTCTGGCAACACTGCATACACTAGCAACGTTGCAAGTAAGAAGATAGCTCCAATCAGGAACAGTATGCAGTACACAATCACAGATTTAGTTTGATCTGGTTGAACCGGTTCACATATCACGGCAGAAACTTGAGGACCTCTTTTCAAGTTTACAACTCCGACACAGAAAGTTTCAGGGTTTTCAGAGAAAACTTCAGAGTCCCTGAAATATTGACATATAAATAGTTATAAATTTTTAATTATATGAGGGAGGGAGAAAAAGGGGGGATAATCAAACTCGGGCTCAAAGCTTTCGTTTTTAATTTTTTCTCCTTTAAATACCGCAAAATTTGTACAGCTAAATCTTTCTCTGAGATGTGTGTAGAAATCCGTTAGCAAACTTTGTTACTTACTCTTCATAGTACATTGTCCCATCTTCTGAAATTGTCAATTCTAAAGGAAGAAAATGTATCTCGCCCTCGCAAGGTGAAAACTCGTGGATTACTGTCAACTGGTCACGATCAGTGACGTTCATGCTTTCTCCTAACTTCCAATCTGTCCAAGTTTCACTAGCGGGAATACATTTTATGTTCTGCTCATTTCTGTAATATAAATTAACATATTGAAATCGGGCAATCAGTATCACTTATGAGCTACTGCGGGATTTGACTAAATGCTGTTAATATATATAATCCGAAATTTTGCAGTGTGGTACATTAGGATAAGGTAACTTTAAAAATGGAGGGGGGAGGGGGCACCTTGCTATATATTAAATTAAGTTTTTTTTATTCTTATTTATTCCCATGAGAGCCCATGTTAATTTAAATAAATATTTTCTCTCTTATGTCATAGTCACTGGTTCTAAAAAAATTATGAAATTTATAGCTGTTAATATTAACATCCAAATGGCATCATAAAGTTTGAGAGTTTTCTTTTTAGATTTTTAAAATACAAACCATTTACAACCCTTAAAGGCGTAGAATACCTTGAACAAAAAAGTTGTTTAATATCCTAACAAACCTGAAAATCAACGTTGATTTCGCCGGAGTCACTGATTTCTAATTTATTTTCCATTCACAAAATGCCACTCACGGTCACTGACGTCACAGCTTGCTTATTTTATGCACGTAAACCGGGCGAGCTGTGACGTCAGGGACCGCGAGTGGCATTTTGTGAATGGAAAATAAATTAGAAATCAATGACTCCGGCCAAATCAACGTTAATTTTCAGGTTTGTTAGGATATTACACAATTTTTTTGTTCAAGATGTTCTACGCCTTTAATATAGTTTTTATTTGATTACTGTTGTTACTAAAGAAGCTATTAATTGTATCAGTAAACTACTAGAGATAAAAATGTGAGCCTATATCTGATGTACATTTTTTTTCTAAACAATCATTTCCTTAGTGATTAGTATCCTCAGAATATTAACATTTTATTCACTTACGTGCGATTGACCATATGTCCAGATGGGCAGCAGACATGTACCAGTGGACATGTTAAGACATGTATTTGGTTATTTACAATATCAACACAATAGTTAGCACGATCAAGGTTTTCAGGTACAAAATCAGAAATTTTAAAATCGGAAGTCAAATTGTAAATCTGAATTTTTGGCATCACACACGGTAAATTATCCCTAACTGGATAAGAAAATTTAAAATCTGTTTTGAAATCGTTAATTTTGTTATTATTGCAAGATTTAAGATCTGTATTTAAGATTTGGTACTTTGGACAACATTTTCTAATCACTTTATCACTAGTACATGCTTTAATACAGTAAATGTATATAAAAATTAAAAGTAATTTTCTCATTTTTAAAACTTTTTAGAGCTTTAAAAAATTCGATTAAGAATATTTATTAATTTCCGTATAATTTTAGCTATCTTGCATAATAATTATGCTGTATACAATAATAAATATTTTAATTAATTCTTCAATTTAAAAACAAATTTATGCTATATAACAATGCAAATATCGCATAAATCACGTGATTTGTTATATCTGTTGTAATATAATTATGATAAACGTTATCACTATAGAAGAAATATTTTATTACGACTAAATTAAGTATTAGAAAATTTGAGGAAGAAAAAAATTTTCTTGTACATCAAGTTCCTTTCTTGATAAAGAAAATGTTGTTTTTATCTTTTGCATTTATTATTATTATTAGTTTCTGAAAATTTTTAATGATATTTAAATTTATTGAATTAAATTAAAACAATTTTCTTGCTTTAATTAATCTTTCAATGCACATCTTTTCTAATTTGAATTCAGATTTGACGCTTAAATTCTCATATTTACATTTTATATGCAAAGTTGATAATTTTTCTTTAGACTCTCTCTCTCTCTCTCTCTCTCTCTCTCTCTCTCTCTCTCTCTCTCTCTCTCGTATGCTTATTAGATTAGTTCATTTCTTTCCTTTATGTACTTACAATAAAGCTATTATGTATGGTACCAAAATTTAAACATTTTTCCTATCATTAGTTTGATCTGTTAGTATAGTGAGTTTCCTAAACAATGAACCCCCCCCCCCCCCCCCAAAAAAAAAAAAAAAAAAAAAAAAAAAAAAAAAAAAAAACTAGTCACATTCATTGGTTGATCTTATTTTTGTGAGCTAATAAAATTCAGTCGATATGTTGAGCATGGAATTTAAAAAACAAAAAACATCCGTTCATTCCATATCAGGTCTAAAAATATAAACGAAGCAATAACAATACCTGAATACAATACACAAATGAATACAAACGTCTAGGCAGGCTGGTCGGTGCAATCACATAAATCATGCACCTCCTGAATGCTGTGTGTCGTCATGGAATGCATGAAAAACATGCATTGTGCAAAGTGTTGTGCTCTCACACTTCACGTGCATCCAGCAGTGGCTCGAACCTATACTCGGTGAGGAGTACAGAGTTACGAGTCAGCTACCTTCACCACTCGGTTATACCAGCTCGGTTATTAACTTAAATATAACATTGATTACCTGTAAAAAAAAAAAAAATTGTATGGAGAAAATTGTTTCAGAAAAAGGGGTGCATCCGGTTGTAAAAATCTCTGATCTTGTTTTTGCCGATATGTCAGTACTTATGCTGAACATCTTAATTATTATGCTGTGTAGTAGAATCACTATAAACAGAAATTATAATGCTATGCAAAAATGTTGCTGCATTGAGCTAACATAATTATTACTAATTTATTTTTTCCGGGTATAAATTTATATTTCATGACGATTCAGTTTCTGAGAAATCAGATGATCACTATAATATTCTGTAACCGTAGTTATTGAAGATTTCCACTCATTTGAAAGATAGAGAATACCACTATATACTATATATACTATATATATTGACAGGTAACCGAAAGTTGGCCTAGAAAAGTTAGAGAAATAGGGGTATTCCTATATTTTTTTTCTATATGGTACAAAATTTAAAAGAAATAAATCTATTTATTTTATTTCTTACAAAGTTATATTTATTATTTTTATATATGAGCCTAAATGTAATAAATTGATTTATTTTTCTATCAAAACAGGATGTAATATTTTTCTATAATTTTTTTTGTTTTGTTTGTTTAGGAAGTGGTTGTCGATTTCTAATACTTTCTTGTATATTATGCAATATTATAAAATAAACATGCATTGAACACACAGCAATACACACACACACACACACACACACACATATATATATATATATATATATATATATATATATATATATATATATATATATATATATACTGGCAACTTATTTATATGGTCATTTCTTTATAAGTATTCAGAAATATTACATGGAAATGTAACGTAAACATTATTTTTTAATCCCTTTTTTATTTATTTATTTATCATATTAATAGATATACCATACTTTATTGTGATTTTACTACAAAGCACACGGATGAAAATAATACATAATAAATATTATGCTCTGAATTTCAGCAAAATTTGTTCAATACATCATAATTTATACTGTACTGCATAACAGCTGGTATGGCCGAGTGGTGAAGGCAGCTGACTCGCAACTCTGTACTCCTCACCGAATATAGGTTCGAGCCACTGCTGGGTGCGTACGTGAAGTGTGAGAGCACAACACGTTGCACGATGCATGTTTTACATGAATTCCATGATGACGCACAATATTCGGGAGGTGCATTATTGATGTGATTGCACCGACCAGCCTGTCTAGATGTTTCCACGGTTTCTCTAGGCTGTCATGACGAATACCGGTCTGTGTACTTAGGCCGTGGCCGGCCCGTGTGTGCTTTTCCATTAATTGGAAAGTCATTACCTATCGATAAGACAATGTCTTGACTGGGACTGGGATTGGTGTATAGCACAATTACACAATAATGGCAAGCAAGCAACAAAAAAAAAAAAAAAAAAAAAAAAAAAAAAAAAAAAAAAAAAAAAACTAATTGAGTGCCAGAAGTATTATAAATTATAGCATAATTATTTATATTACATTCGAATTTTGCAAGAATTCTGCTGAAATGACATAAATGCAGCATAAATTACGTTATTTATTGTTTACGTGCATAATATAGTTAAGAATTTTCCACATTTAATTATGTTATTAAAAAACAGCTACATTTGTGCTCTATAATATACAGAAAGAATTCAATGCAGTAAAAATTACGTAATTAGTTTTTTCCGTATATCACAAGAACACAGATTTTTCTACTATTGTATTTTTTTTTCAAATCACTGCAACACTTAAAAGTATTTTCAGCTTTAAGAGAACTAGAAACGTAGAGAGAGAGAGAGAGAGAGAGAGAGAGAGAGAGAGAGAGAGAGAGAAATTATAGTCAAACGATACCAACTTATACATAATTCACAAATATAAACAAAATAGTTTCTCTACAATATTCCGCACTTTATATTTCTCGCGGTGAGAAAATGCAATTGAAAAGTTAGTCTTGTATAAAATAAGACGTGTATTATTACATATATAAATATACTGAAACGTTACTTCATATTATAAATTTCTTTGAATATGTGATTTTTTTTACATGAATTACAATGAATTAGAATTTTTAATAATTTAATGTGTAATTTTTTTTTTAATATATAGTTGTATTATGATGCAAATTTTATTTATTATTATAGTTCTTGTAATTTTGTAATTGTAATTAATCTTAAATTTTTCTAAACTAATAGAGTAAAACATTATGTTTGAAGGACAAGAATAGAGACCGGGATAAGAACAGGGATAGATACAGTATAAGTGACCAAGACAGAAGAAAAAAAAAAGTAAAAAAATAGAAAAATTAAAACTTAAACAATGAAATTGATTTTACATAATACTACTTTCTTTTTAAATCAACAACGAAAAGAAAAATCGTTTCTTGGTTCATTTATATGTAATTTAGGTTCATTTAGGTTCATTATTTTGTAATCGACAAATTTTGAATAAAAAAAAGATGACGTTTTTAATTAAACGTCAAAAAACGATGAAAGTGTGTAAATACTCATGATATTTATTATATCATTTCAATTTATAATTTAGAACTATTTTTTAATAACTTTTCAGATTGCAAGTGTGACGTCATAGATTTAAAAATTACTGGCAGAAAAGTACACATTTTTCAATACATTTTCATTTAATTTTGAAAAACACTAAAAATATAAATGCACTGAAAATAAAAGTCAAAGGATTGAAATTTAACTATGTACCATTTAATAAGAATCTACATTAATTGAAACAGTGTACGAAAGGCTCTGAAATTACTTGAGTAATATTACAGGTACATAGAAAAAAAATTTAGGCAAAAAAAAAAAAAAAAACTAAGAAAAGTAGTCGTCCGCAAATAATATATATATATATATATATATATATATACATATATATATATATATATATATATATATATATATATATATATATATATATATATATATATATATATATATATAATAATAATAATAATAAATACAGTTCCTATAACTAAGATAATGTACAAGAAAATTAAATGATACATAATTTATGATTTTATATGTAATTCAAAATACTTTCCCATAGAGTGTAAAAAAAAAAAAAAAAAAAAAAAAAAAAAAACTGTTTTTTTTTTCAAATGTGAAAATTTGATAAGTTGTGGACGTGTGTGAAACAAGTAACCTCCGAATGAAGAACACGCGGAACAAATTTCAATTAATTGTATGGCTTGTATTGCCAACTTGTCTGCTATACTCTCCAAGAAACCTAAAAATTAAAATTTGTAGTAATTTATTTTAAATTAATTTAAATTTATTTTAATATGTATTTTTTAAGCATTTTTTTTATTTTGTATAATGCACAGATAAAAAAATGTAACAAATTCATTTTCAGCATTCAGATTCAAATAGGTTTTATTGAAAAAAAAAAAAATCATTATATCAAATACACATGTTTGGGTTTAAATAAGTCATACGACACTTATCAGTTTACACTTTCAGATTCAAAGGGTTTTATTTTGTAAAAAAAAAAAAAAAAATACAAAAATCATACATGCTTAGAATCAAATCAAATGCATAGGCAATTTTTTTTTCGTCTCAACTCATAAACTAATAAAATATCAAATAAAAATTATCATATATAAAATAAAAGTGTATGAAGCCCCTGCGTATACTACAGGGTATGCAACTTGTTGTGCTGTACTGGATGATAAGTTGCATAACTTGCAGGCGCTTACAAAAATTACTAGACTGTCTCTCTCTCTCTCTCTCTCTCTCTCTCTCTCTCTCTCTCTCTCTCTCTCGTCCCTCTCTTGAAAATTTGGAGCGATTAATTAAACGGCAAAAATAAAATTCATTTTTAATATGAATACTATAAATAGATTATTATTTTACGAGAAATTTAACTATACTAATCTAAAAATAAATAAATAAAGAAAAATAAAGAAAAAAGAAAAAGAAAAGATAAATCAATAGATGCGACTACTATACGTAAACATATTATCTTATAATATGTTAGGAACTTCTTCTGTAGCCTCACAAAGTGATGTGAAACTTATAAAGACGGAAACCCGCTTAAGGCAGTACGGTACCGACGTCGGCCATTAAACCCAACTTTTCTCGTCAAAAAAATCTGAAATTTTGCACAATGATACTTCTGCTTGAGTCAATTTCAAATATATAAAAAAAAAATTGGGGGTCACCGTGCAAATTAATTTTATGATTTTTTTTAAATTTTAAGCCCATAAGGCCCAATGTTAATTTCAATAATTTTTTTTCTTTTTTTCGGGACGGTCAACCATCATGAAATTTTTATAACGAAATTTTTAGCTACACAATAACATCAAATTTAGTCCCAAAACACTTCTAGTTTTTGAGATATAAGGTCGGTACCCTACTCCCTTAACAACTTCTATTGTAGACCTGGATTTTGTGACGTCATGAATTCCAAAAGTTGCCCATTTTTGTAACTCTACGTAAAATGTAATATTATGTATGTTTGATGGTCGTATCTCATGAAATTTACGTTTTTATTTTAATGTTTTGAAGTAAGTATCCTTTTAAGTAGTAAAAAATACCATTGCAGAACTACATTGTAGCTCTTCAAGGTCCATATAATAAAGAGGTTGAGCGCAGCACAAAACTCGCGCAGTTGATTTTATTTTGTGATGAATGTACTTGATTCTAAGCCAATACGATGCCGTTCACCAGTTACGTTACTGATAAGGTGAATAAAAATACACCCGGTGATATAACGTCTTTGGTGAATTCCTTTAAGCTGCGCGACCTTGGCCAAAACTTTTCCCGGAGCATCTAACCTCTTATATATGGATCTTGGTAGTTCTTCAGTCTCTTCTTTCCATTCACAGGAAAAAGAAAATAAGTTACAATAAATATTTAGTTTACTTGACTTTTATCACGTTGAGATGGTCAAGTTGGTCAAGGCAGGAAGCAAGGCAAATTGTAATATGCAAACGAGAGCAAGAGAGATTACATTTGTTATATGAATGGTGTTGCGGCTAAAAACCACGCTTCTACTTTTAGCGTGTTTCTTTACTTTCACGGATCTACGTTTATCGCGATAGACATGAAAATGCGTATCTACACCGTTTATCGCGACCCAATCGATATATAAAGGCATAGAAAACATGAAACAACACGTTCTTTTATACATTAAACATGAAATGGGATCTACTAAACTGTTAATAATTTTTACCAGAATGTAAATGTGTCCACACAAGATAGCGTTAAAAAACTGTAAAGTATGCAATTTGTGTGAATACTTCTGTTTATGACGTCAGAAACATGCAAAAATAAGTATGAAAATGTTGTGCGGGTTGCATAAATCGAAATTATCTGATCACTGCTACGGCGCTACAGTTAGGTTTAGAGACCAATTAATGTTATTTATGTAAGTTCCATCAAGTGTTTTGTGATATAAATGCTTATATTTTTATGTTGTCTATGCCTTTAAGAGCAGTAAAAGGCGGAGAAGTGCAGCATTGAAAACCTTTGTTACGTCATATGTTATTGTTATTTACGGAAATAATAAATGACATAATTAAAGTTGTATTTATGTCATTATATCATAATTGATGCTATATTAGATCAACATAAATAATTATTCCGCGTACAACATAATATTGATGCTTTCTAACATATAGTTATTACGTATTAAAGTATAATATATTATGCTGTATTGAGCAAATTGTGCTAAAAATGAGCAACAAAATTATTTTTTTTTACTCAATAAACACACATGGTGTACAACATATAACCTAAATTTACAAAATAAGAATATTAAATTAAATATATATAATCTTGAGCACATGCTGTTAGACGAATGCTACGATTTCAGCAAATCGATCTTGTTGCGAAATAAAGGCCTATCTCGTATTTTGTCAGTGGAAGCAAAAGGCCTATCTCATTCCCGAACGTTATGGAGATGGCGCTCGAGATAGGCCTCTTGCTTCCACTGACAAAATACGAGATAGGCCTTTGTTTGCAACAAGATCGAAATGATATTGATCACATTGCTCACCACACAAGTTATATTTACATGAGGTACCACACTCGTGGTACTCTTTAATTATGCATATCTTATAATGAAAACCGTGCACTGCGAATCTAGTAAAAATGTGCCTATTTTTAAAATTTGGATTTTATTTCAATTTTGATTGTGTGCGTTAGATATGCGCAAAATCCTTTGACTGCGTGGTTTATCTCGCTGTATAAACCACGCCCTTGAGCTTCTATATTATTGTATGTGATATCTAAGTAAAAGTTTTTTTTTCTTATTATCATGGTGGTGTTATCTTTTGTGGCAAATAAGTGATTTAAGCAAGTTGTGATGCACTGTTTTTTCGTTACAAACATTGTTTTACAATTTTATGCATATTATACTGTTCTTTTTATCAGGAGTTCGGACCCGGACCCGGACCCGAAACCTTCCAAAACCCGAGATTTTGGGCGGGTTTTTGGGACCCGGGTCCGCGGACCCGACATTTGAAAAATACGGGTTCCGAACCCCTGCTTTTTATTGTAATATTATTGGCTTAATTGATGGCAAAGGTTCATGGAATATGGCTGAAATAGCCCTGTATGCACCCTAATAAAGGTTATTATTTTATTGCCATATCTGAAAAGCGACCCCTTCTTGTTCACATTTCCGCAACAATCATGAATCTAGCGAATGTTAAATTTTGTTTATAGAATAAATATAAGAGTTGTTGCCAACACAGAAGTTATATCAAGAGAATTGACATTTTAGAAAAACATCGGAAACATAACTTAACACTTCCTTATGTTAGATACGCAGCAAACTAATACACTGAAAAACAGCTTCTGTTCTGTTCTGTTCTTTTCTTTTCTTTTCTTTTCTTTTCTTTTCTTTTCTTTTCTTTTCTTTTCTTTTCTTTTCTTTTCTTTTCTTTTCTTTTCTTTTCTTTTCTTTTCTTTTCCTTTCTTTTCCTTTCTTTTCTTTTCTTTTCCTTTCTTTTCTTTTCTTTTCTTTTCTTTTCTTTTCTTTTCTTTTCTTTTCTTTTCTTTTCTTTTCTTTTCTTTTCTTTTCTTTTCTTTTCTTTTCTTTTCTTTTCTTTTCTTTTCTTTTCTTTTCTTTTCTTTTCTTTTCTTTTCTTTTCTTTTCTTTTCTTTTCTTTTCTTTTCTTTTCTTTTCTTTTCTTTTCTTTTCTTTTCTTTTCTTTTCTTTTCTTTTCTTTCTTTTTTTTTTCTTCTTTTTTCTTTTTTTCTTTTTTCCTATTTTGATGAAGTTTTGACTGCAATAATTTTAATTTCAGCAATTATTTAATGACAACCTTTAAGATAGTATTTATTTAAGGTGCACACTTAATTATCATTGGTACAAAGGAGAGCCTTTATTAGTTAGCCGAGGGTAAAGCTAAAGATACATGGGTAAATTTATATTGGAAATACACGAACAAAAATACAATAAATATGTAATAACTATGTTAGACCATTTTCAGCACAAATTGTTTTATAAAGCATAATTTATAATATAGGGTATGTGCGCATGACGTCATAATAATTGTTCTCCAATGCCATAATTGAGCAACGCATAACACTGCTTATTAGCATAGGACAAACGTAAATTTTCGTTATTTTCTTTGGAAAATACAGTAATTATTTTTTTGGTAATTATTATTTTTCTCGCATACTTGAAAACCTAATTCAACTTGTTAATAGCATCAATGCTATAAACAAAATTACTATCAGTAGTTTTAAGCTGGCAAAAAATGTCATTTTCCCATACCGGTCCATGTTATTTATTACTCATTTATGGCGTTGACTTTAACATGAATGCAACCACCCTGCTATTTTTTATAATAACTATTTTAATATGCATAAATATTATACTGCATAGAATAATTATTTGTGTAGTTATAATTTAGCATCATTTATGCCATAATGACATAAATTCAGCATAAATTACATAATTTATAATTTCCATGTACAAAGTATTAGAAACATTTAGTATAAAGTATTTTATAAATTACAAAGTACTTGAAAACTGGTACATACTAAATATTTGTTGCATTGGTTCTAAGAATTCATTAATTAAATATCTAAATTTACAAAGACAAATAGTCAAAATTGACGTTTTTCCTAAACAGTGCAATGTTATTCATTGTTTCAGTATGGCGTCGAGGCGCATTAAATAGACCCCTTGCACATCCTTCGCTTTGTCGCCATGCTTGTGGTGTCTAATGCATTGTCCAGCATAGGGGAAACATCATTTCTCCTAATTTTTTCACAAAAAAAAAGTTGATTTCAACTGAACGAATTTTTCTCATGTTCTTCAAACTTATTAAGAGCTAGAAATAAGGCTTTGATTGAGGTATGAAGCTTATTTTGCTATTAAAAAAAAAAAAAATTAAAATTACGTTTTTCCTATGCTGGCCTATGTATTCCTGACCAACAAAATGACGGCTTTTAAATATGAGTGAAATCGAATATCATGTCATGCTCATACACCCTACATTCGCATGACACCATATTTAATGCGCTTGGACGCCATACTGGAGCAATGAATAACATTGCTCAGCATAGAACAATCTATCTTTACTACTTTACTCCTGTGCATTGAAAGTAAACGTTCCAATAAGTTTACCAACAATATTTCAAATTAAAAAAAAAAATTGTATTTTTTTTTTCGTGTTAAATAACGAGAATGGAAACGAAACAACTTTGATTAACGTATGCAGTTTATAGTTAACTATTACATATTAATACCTTAGTTTTAAATTTAATTTTAATCCCAGCATCTAATTGTATACATAACCAATCACACATACTAGATAACCAAAAATTTAACTAAACTACACCTTGTCCTGTTTTTTTTTTTCTCATTGATTAAACGTAGAATAAATGAAAACAAGCAAGAACATCAACAGCAATAACAACGGTAATTGAGGGTGGATGTATATAATAAAATTAAATGTCCAATTTTTTAGTGGAGTCAGTCTTGTGTAGCCACGCAAGACCTGCAAGCGGGCTGACAAAACTAAGATCTTGCATATGAATGTGCATTTATAAAATATGTATTATAAAAGTATCCGTATTTACTTAAAAAAAAAAAAAAAAAAAAAAAAAAAAAAAAAAAAAAAAGGGAGACAGGCCAGGGCAATGTAAATATTATATGTAGAAATGTGCATGTGATCATGCATATAGCTTCATATATACATACTAAATAGCAAATAATGTTGAACTTGTGTAATGGATGTCCGGTACTGAATGCGGCGTGCGTGGGGCCTCATTCGTAAAAAAAAAAAAAAAAAAAATTTAATGATCTCTTTACCACCACATTTTCTTTTCTGTAAAAAGTTAAAAATGACGTTTTTCAGTGTAAAATATAGATTTTTTATATAAAGTACTTTTGATAACATGACGTCATTGCGCTGGTGACCACTAACATCCTTAAGGAAGTAACTATGTCTGGTATGCATTTTTTTTTTAACTAACACTCTTTTCTTAAGTTTAGTTCTTGGATAGTTTAAATAATGAAGCCTAAACGTAAGTAATATTGTTATTTTCAAGAAAAAAAAACTCATTTTTTTATTCATAATAATGTAATATTTTGCATGGTGGTTGTATTTGATTAAACGTATTGAATGATTCATGTAAACAATTTAATTAAAGCTGTATTTATGTACACTGAAAAATACGTAATGTATGCTGTTGTTTCATTATAGCATTTAATTGATACAAAATTAGAACAATACATAAGTTATGTTTTATAAAATAATATTTATGATATCAAATCTATTATGATATACAGTATAGAATAGATTATGCTGTATTTTACAAATGATGAGCTAATTTGAGCTAGCGAAATTATTATGTATTTTCTTTTCGTGTCCAGCCAGTTACATTAAATTTGTCAGTCAAAGGATTTTACGCAATTTTACCTTATACTAATACGAGTTGATGCATTACAGTAAGAGAGGTGTCTGTTTAGTCCTGCACTTCTATATCTTTTAATTCGATTATACCATGTAGTGATAATCGATTGGGACAAGAAAGATAATATGATGGCGGTGATGGCGAGGCGATGAGTAACTTGCAAACTAGAGAGAGAGAGAGGGGGGGGAGGGAGGGAGGGAGGGAGGGAGGGAGGGAGGGAGGGAGGGAGGGAGGGAGGGAGGGAGGGAGGGAGGGAGGGAGGGAGGGAGGGAGGGAGGGAGGGAGGGAGGGAGGGAGGGAGGGAGGGA
>OX439137.1:19959825-19971493 GCA_949318235.1 Ecdyonurus torrentis | reverse complement strand
GTTACTGATGCTCGTTGGAACAGTAAGATATTTTAAAATTGTATTTGGACTCAAGCTTGTATTTGAATGAAAAATAATAATAATATCATAAATAATAAAAAAAATAATATCAAAATACTATTATGTTTCCATTAGATTAAATCCCTCCCTCCCCTCCCTCCCTCCCTCCCTCCCCTCCCTCCCTCCCTCCCTCCCTCCCTCCCTCCCTCCCTCCCTCCCTCCCTCCCTCCCTTCCCTCCCTCCCTCCCCTCCCTCCCTCCCTCCTCCCTCCCTCCCTCCCTCCCTCCTCCCTCCCTCCCTCCCTCCCTCCCCTCCCTCCCTCCCCTCCCTCCCTCCCTCCCTCCCTCCCTCCCTCCCTCCCTCCCTCCCCTCCCTCCCTCCCTCCCTCCCTCCCTCCCTCCCTCCCTCCCTCCCCTCCCTCCCTCCCTCCCTCCCTCCCTCCCTCCCACCCTCCTCTCCCTCCCTCCCTCCCTCCCTCCCTCCCTCCCTCCCTCCCTCCCTCCCTCCCTCCCTCCCTCCCTCCCTCCCTCCCTCCCTCCCTCCCTCCCTCCCTCCCTCCCTCCCTCCCTCCCCTCCCTCCCTCCCTCCCTCCCTCCCCTCCCTCCCTCCCTCCCCTCCCTCCCTCCCTCACTCCCTCCCTCCCCCCTCCCTCCCTCCCTCCCTCCCTTCCCTCCCTCGTTTGTATGTAACATCAAAAACATTTGCAAATAATTTGCACATATGTTAGGGCGATGTTTCATTAGTCAAAGTCATTTTTAATTATTCTAGGTTTTCTAATTAAAAATGCAAAAGACTATCAAAAACTTCCTGTTCGAGATCGTTCTATTTTGCACATGTCAGTTCTGGCAGAAGACGACGGCTTTATCATTTTATCTAAAACAAAAGACTCCACAAGTAGTGGATCTTATTACTTTGTCTTGGATGGATGGAGTAAAAGGAGATCAGTTTTGAGAAAATGTGACAAAGGGGTCCATGAGAAAGGATATGACGATGCAACACGTCTATGTTCACAATTAAAACAGATAAATAACGTAAGTATTTGACATCTATCAGTTAAATCTTATGAATTAAGTTTAAAATTATTGTCATTTGTAAATTGGTATAAATCTATCCTTTTTAGATTGTATTTTTCTTAAGATAAAGATGAATTTTTAATTAAATAAAACTAAATTTCATTGGTTGGAATGGAAAGAAATTAGCTCTAAGACGTAGTACACGTTGAACAAACAACATGTCTAATATCCAATAATATATCTGAATATCAACGTTGATTTAGACAAAGTCATTGATTTCTTATTTATACTTTCCATTCACAAAAAATTGTATTCATAATATGATGACGACATAAGTTGCCTGTTTTACGTGCGCGTGGACCAGGCGAGCTGTGATGTCATTCTTCGCATCTGCCATTTTGTAAGTATAAAATAAATTAGAATTCAATGACTTCGGCCAAATCAACGTTATTTTTTAGGTATTTTAGGATATTAGATATTTTTTTAACGTGTTCTGTCTTAAAATACATAATATTGATTTTCATATTATATTCAAATTGAAAATTAAAGGGCTCCAGGCCTCAAACAATTGAATCAAAAACGTAAAACTCATGACATGTGACCATCATTCATACACATATTATATCCTTCAACCCTTCTGTAGCCTTACAAACTGGGATTTAAAAAACCGTAAAGTAGGTAAACTTAGAACTTCATGACGTCAACAATGCCGGGTCTACAATAGAAATTGTAGCACGGGTTGCCTACTTTACAAGTTTTCTTTACAGTTTGTGAGTGTACAAAATATGTGTATTTATAATAATCCTATCTCATGATTTATCATTGAGAGGAAATTTGTTTTTGAGGCCAGGGGCTCTTTAAGCAACCATATAAATGTACCACAAGCATAGACTTTAAAACTATAATTTACATAGCCACGCAATTTAGTATATTAAAAAGGCGTTGGGTTTTAAATATTTATATGCACACACATTCTCTTAATTAAACGTAAATATATTACTATCATTAATTTAAATGCACATACAAGTTTCTAAAGCATAATATTGTTGTTGTTGGAAGCCAATACTCAAATACCTTGTAACATAAAGTGACCTTGTGTGTAGCTTTATTTTTTTAGTGGTGAAAAGAAAATTTGCTGTACAATATAATAATGATAAGCAACTTTATCAAGGCATTGTGAGGGCTTGACAGCCCTGGTTTAAAAAAAAACTTGACCACAATATTACATAAAAAAAAAAAAAAAAAAAATAAAACAACATTTAGATTCTTAATAAATTTGACTTAATACATTGCTAAAATTTTAATACAACTTTTTTCTTTAACTATTAGAATAATGGACAATTTTTTTTATTGGTTAGATTGGATAGATGGGATAACATTGTTAACTGTGCAGTCTGCATGTTCTGTGCAACCTAGTCATTGATGATATAACTGGAAACAAAATAAAACAATTATTTTTAAATTGAGTTTTATTTGTTATAAAATAATTTTCAGACTCAAGTTCTAGCAGATGGAAAGCAATGGATTCATTTTACAATTGAAATAACAAGAACAAGAAACTACTACAAAACACTACAAACCATAGACATCAAGTTAAAAGTAAACGGACAAGTTTACTTAGAATCAACAGATCGTGTCAATCCTATTGACATCGAGTATGTTTCATTCAGAAGATATGAAAATCCCCCTGCATTTTGGAAATATCATGAATGTAAGTCAATTTGTATTTATTCTAAAATTAAATGTATAGTAAAATAATGTTATATAAGTTGTAAAATTTTAAACAGTCAGTTAATGATAAAAAAAATGTTTATTTTTTTAATTAATTAAAAATATATTTTTTTAATCGTTTAACATTTTTTTATTTTATATGTAACTTAATATTAGTTATTATGTTAAAGTAAATTATTTTTATTTAAAGGCCGTTAGGTGCCATTGATTGTAAACTAACTGCGAGTTCTTTTATTGCAAGTTCTTTGACTATTTTAATTTCATAAGCTACAGCGCCTACAGCATTTTATATGTATTTAACCAATAAATTTTACAACTCGTGATCAACTCTCGGTTAAGTTGTTTATTTGTTGAGTTGCAGTCATTTTTAGCATGAAATTGGAATTTCATCAAATACACCATGCCAAAAAGATTAATACTCTAAATTAATGATAAAAAATAAAGGTCAAATGGACTTACAGCGGAGCACATTTGATACACCTATAAAGAATCTAAATTGATTCTAATAATAATTTTGACTTACAGATAAAGTCTTCAAACAAGATCAAAATATTATTGAAATTCCAATCAAAATAACAAGCGATGGTAAGATATGTGTCTCCATGACATATTTCTCCAGTAAAGAAGTTACAGTGGACATACTGAGTTCTAGCAGTTCTCTAGCAACAAAAAATCTCAAAGTAAGATAAACGTAAAAAAAATTAAAATAAAAACTCTCATTAAAAGTGCAAAGTTTAGGGCTGACAACAAGTCTAGCCCCCTCTTACACCAAACCTTAAATAAGAAAATAGTAATAAAAACTCATTTTTTATTAAAGGAATAGACCAGGTAAAAATATAAGCATTTATATCACAAAACCCAACTGTAGCTCCGTAGCAGTGACCAGAAATTTCAATTTATGCCACACGCATAACATTTGCATACTAATTTTTGCATGTTTCTGACGTCATAAATATGAATAATCACTTAAATTGCATACTTTACAGTATTTTCACGCTCCCTCGTGGGGCTACATTAACATTCGGATAAAAATTGCCTACAGTTTTGAAGATCCCATTTTGTGTTTATTCAATAAAAAGCACATGTTGTTTTATATGGTCTATGGCTTTAAGTAGTAGACACATAATTATCGTATTAAACATAGATAGAAATCATAATACTATTATAGTTGTAATTAAATAAAGTAACATGTATAATGCCGCGATGGCTTCCCGCAGGGCCAACTTGGGCTACGTTGGCCTTGTTAACTCTCTCCCGGCTTCTTATTATTATTGTTATTTCAGCCAACTGTAGCTACATGGCAAGTTGAAAGGATTGAAGCTTCCATATCCCAGAAAGAACAGAATTACAAACTACAAATCACTAAAGATCGAGGCACTACTTTTTACCTAGGTGAAGTGAGATCTTGTAGCAGCAGTGGTAAGATTGAGATATAGTAGTGTCTGTGCAAGTATGATGACTATACTATATAGTCAGGATTACTTTAATATATTATAGTGTTGTATCGTAGTACTGCTAGTTATATCGATGCAATTTTAGAAACTAAATTCCAACGACTATTATTTGTGTCAACCATAGGACAATTTTTAGATAATTAATTCTTAAATAAAAAATCACACTTAATAATTTAAAAATAAATTTTTATATTTTATCCATTTATTCTTAAAGAAGTTTTACATCTCTAACTTTTTTACGTTTTTTTTTTCAGACATCCTTTTGACTTAAAATATAAATATACTTTTGAAAAAAAATTGCCTTGCGATTTTTATCACCTCTTATTTTAACATAAAAAAAGTTAAAATCAGTTTTATAATTCTGAAATATTAAAAGAAATTGAATAATTACTGAATAAACTGTAAATTTGTTATTTTATCCTATAAATCTGTACTATTGTGTATTCCTAGTGCATTAAATACACCATGAAGTGCGAAACATTAAAATTGCAGTTTTGGAACTGAACTCAAGAAACATTTAATTTTAGAGATCTGAATAAAAGTGATTGCTAAAACATTACTGAAGCATTTGTTAATTGTATCATTACAGATTTCTACGTCACATCATTGGAAGCAAATGTAAAAAAAAGGGAACAGAATCAGCCAATAGACTCGATCGAATGTCAAAGTTCTAACATGAAGTTGCAAAGTAACGGAAGATATCAGATAGACAATAGTAAGAAACTTAATAAAGTGTAAATTGCAATCATAATTTTTTTAAAAAAGAAAATCAATTAGTGGGTAAAATTAATTTTATTAGTAAATAATAAAAGTATATCATAATTTTATATAGTTGTATAGTCATGTTTCAAATTATGTTAAAACAATGATTAGAAACTACGTTCAAAAAGCTGTAATGCAGAGAATTATGACGCTTACTTATATGTTTTTTCTCCTTAAAGGAATAGACTAGAGAAAAACATAAGCATTTATATCACAAAACACTTGATTGGACTTACATAAATAACTTTAGTTTGTCTCAAAACCCAACTGTAGCTCCGCAGCAGTGATTAGAAATTTCGATTTATGCAACCCGCACAACATTTTCATACTAATTTTTGCATGTTTCTGACGTCATAAATATGAAGTCACTTAGATTGCATACTTTACAGTTTTTTCACGCTTTCTCGTGGGGTTACAATAACATTCTGGTAAAAATTGTCAACAGTTTTGAAGATCCCATTTTGTGTTTATTCATTAAAAAGCGCATGTTGTTTTATGTGGTCTATGGCTTGAACCATTTTTAATGGAGGTTGTCAGTTTAAAAAAGTTCTAAATGTTTATTTGGCTTAAAATGCGTGTAAAATTGAGTCAAGTTTTATTTCTCATATAAATGACGCCGAAATCCGTAGAGTATTTTTCTCAAAACTCAAATGATAAAAAAAATAATAATAAAAGGGGGGGGGTCCTCATAAGCGTAATGCTGAATTTGGGAACCCTTAGCTTTCCCGCATTTCCCTTCCCTGCACCCTAAACTGATCTACTATGATCGATGTGGTATGGCCCTATTATTGTCTTATTGTCTATTATTGTCTTATTTTAAATAAATAACAGAGTAAATATCTTTTAAAATTAAAACCATAAATTTCTGTCCTTAGTCATTCAATAGAACTTAAGATAAAAAATTTGTGTAAATATTATTCTAGTATTGTTACAATAAATTAAGTGTAAAGTTCCTTTTTTCTATGCTATACGATGTACGAATGATAACAAGTATGACCACAAGCGCAATATTAAGCAAAGTTTCCATTGTTTGTACTCACACACACACACACACACACACACACACACACACACACACACACACACACACACACACACACAACACACACACACAACACACACACAACACACACACTTACACGTCAGTTAAATAAAAAAACACTCAACATGAGCTGTGTGAACTGTATATTATGTTTTTGTACAATCAAGTGTAAAAACTATTTTTATGTTATAGATTGCAAGGCTGGTAACTTTGGACCAAGGTGTGAGTTATCTTGCAATAAAATTGTCGGTGCTAAATGTTCTGGTGGCAAAGTGTGCATCGATACACGTGGATGTTTTTGTTTGCCCGGTTATCAGTTACCACTCTATAATTGTGGAAAAGGTAAAATACTGCTTAATAAAAAAAAATAATTAGTTTAGAATGAATGAATGAATGAAAGAAAGAAAGAAAGAACGAACGAACGAACGAACGAACGAACGAACGAACGAACGAACGAACGAACGAACGAACGAACGAACGAATTTAAATATTACAGCAAGGAGAAAATATTATTCCTATAAAAGTCATCGTTTGAGTATTCGCATGTATTTCAGAATGCGATGATGGAAAATATGGACAAAACTGCCGTGAAACTTGCGTACAATGTGCCTTACGTTCTTGCAATAAACAAACAGGTGAATGTACAAGTGGATGTGCATCAAAAAAACACAAGACACCGTTTTGTACTGAACGTAAGTATTGTGTGTTCATCTTTACTTTGTCCTTGAATTTCACACAGGAAAATATTTTTACTGTGCTACTTTCATAACTCATTTTAAATTACCTATTAAAAAAATATATATTTAAAATAGATATTTGAGTGCAAAAAATTAATTGACAAATCTTAAGACATTTCATATTGTAAAACTAGTTTCTCTCTCTCTGTCTCGTTTTATACGTATTCACAGAGGGTTTTTGAAAACTTTCATCCCCTGTATTTAATAGCATTGATATCTTACAAATCTCACATCATATTAATTGCAACTTGACTGGTTTATCGATAAATTGGTAATTAATAATTATATTTTGAAGTAATTGATGAAGCAGATAATATAATAATAATGCAAGTTACAATTATAATATAAATGTAGAATATTTGCAATAACTTTATTACGTTGTGTATTTCTAGAGTACCTAGTTTTTGAAAGATCACAATTTGAGATAAAAGCACTGGAAGATGGACCAGTTAAATTTGAAGTTACGCCATCTCAAATTAATTTTCTAAATGGCAAACAAAATGTGAAACTGTTGTTTCAAATCAAGGTAGGTTCATTTAGAATATTTTACTTTGGTTAAATCAAAATAACATTTCACATTATATTTTTCTCGTTATAGCAGTACATCCATTTAAAGTCCATCAAATTATGTACAGTTTAGCTTATTTTTAATAATAATTTTAATATCTATATTTATTTATTATGATATTGTTATACTCTGTTCCATATCTAATTATATTATTAGGCCACTTCCCTAGTTCAAGCAATGTTTGCAATTTAGTAATTTACCTTTGCTACACCTCACGTACAAGACGAGCAGATGTGTAAAATGGCAACAATGCTAGCGCGCTGTTACCACCTCAGCCTACCTGCATTGTAAATATAATCTCACAATGTGTGACAAGAAATGTGGCAATGCTGCTTGAAATGGAGGAGTGGCCTAATAATCAATTTAATAATAGTAATAGGATTATTATTATTATTTTGTTTTTAGTATTGATTAAGTACTTAATTAATACTTAGTAATTAATGATTAGTATTGATTTTTAGTATTTAGTTAATCCAAAGAGAATATTGTCATTCAATTTTCTGTTGTTCTTTATTTTACCCTAGAAATTATATTTTGTTCTTCATTTGATCAATGTAATTTTGACCCGTAATACACAAATGTCTCCAGTTGACCAGTACTTTTCAGCGGGAATCCTCTTGGATTACATAACTTATCTTCTAACATAATTTTGGAAATAATATATACATATATATATATATATATATATATATATATATATATATATATATATATATATATATATATATATATATATGGAATCAAGAATTTAAATTCTATACTTTTCAGAAAAATATGTATTATTTATATACATTTTTCAGCCCCCCTCTTTTTAATTTGGTAAAGAATGCTCGTATTTAGTATTAACAATAATTTATACTTAATAAACTACTAAATCAATAATAACTGATATGTTTAAAAATTAATAATAAATAAAGTTTTGTTTCTTCAATTTCAGGAATCAAAAGAAAATACCTGGGAGAATAGCTCGACATTCGTTGACTGGTCTCCAAAACAGCCAGTTTTAATCCCAGGACTGAGAGCAAACACGCAATATGAAATCAGACCTGTACTGCTTGATGTTGATGGACAAGGATATTTTGGAGACGACGTTCCTTCAGTTACTGTTACCACGAAATGCCAAATTATTGGTAAGTCTCTTGTATAATAACTAATATAGAATGGAGTATGTATTAGAAAAAAACTTTCCGAGTTTTTGGAGTTTAGATCGTTTAATAATACAGTATTGTAATGTCCCTTACATTACATGTTTTCCGACTCCCTGTATAAACTTGTAGACAAACATGATTCAATCTTTTACACTAGCGCCTCTAGCGATTGTCAGCCAAAACAATTATATTACAAATACTGCTTTACAAAGGTTTAAGGTCTTGTTGTCACCTGAGCACAAGAATTCCAAGTAATTATCTCTGTTTACGTCATACATTATATCGTTTCTGACCTTTAGTCAGCCTTATCAATCCTTATCATATAATAGTTCAAATTGCTCCCATGCGTATCGCAAGTGTTCCCTAGAGAGGGAAATTTAAAACAGCGTGTCTAAAAAATCAGCCAAGAGTTGGAAGACATGTAAGGGACATTGATAGTACTGTAGTTGTTTGACGTAACGTTAAATAACGTTAACTGGTTATTTCTATAATATAGATTACAACACTGCAATTAGCAACGTTATAGTTATAACGTTAATAAAGCGACAAATATATACTTTTAAAAGTAATTTTTACTTCATGCTGACAAAAAATTCCGGAGATGGGGCGATGGAAAAAACTTTTTATTTATAAAATACGTATGACTGTAAATTAAAAAACTTTCTGCATAAATAATTAAACGTTTCAACGTTTCAATAAGTATTAACAAATCTAAATAATTTCAAAACGCTGGTAACGTTATACCATATACGTTATATATATATATATATATATATATATATATATATATATATATATATATATATATATATATATATATATATATATATATATATATATATATATATATATATATATATATATATATATATATATATATATATACACACACACACACAAACACAGTTCGTGCCACCTAAGGATGTTTGCGATGAATCGAAATTGAGCCACGAGCCAATAGACGCTCAAGCACTCAAGGTCACTAGGAGGTGGGGTAATGTTAACTAAATGTAGAGTTTTTAGGCGCTCTTTCATTGGTCGCATCCTCACGTGGCGCAGTCTGTATATACGTTATATTTGGTTTACTCAAGCTAGCGTTAAAGTAACCGTTATAGAAAATAAGGGTAACGACTATATAAGACTGATAAACGTAACTTATTGTTTCTTTCTACAGTACACATGTAAATATCGAAAAACCCTCTAACTTGAGTTATCGCAGAGCTGCTTTATTTTCTCATAAGAAAGCACGTCAAATTAAGATTGGTACACAAAAAGTAATCTGCTTTAGCATTTTGTTAGTATTGTTGACCATATCTTGCTTATTTTCTTACTAAAATTTTGAAAAGTCTTCAGTAAAAGCTCTGAAAATGTAGGACATTTTTATCGTAATTTAAAATAATTTTTTTAAATTAATTAGTCTGTATTTTATTTGTGACATTTCTTTCTTTTACGCAGATGTCAACGAAATCAAGATCACTTCTGCTAATTTAACTACACTTCAAGTTGATTGGAATAATGATTATGTAAGTGAAAGATATAATAACTTTATGCGTAGTGAGGTTAATGTTAAGTGTACTGACACTGGTTTAATATAAGGTACAAAGCATTGAGAACATAGGACATTTTTAAAGGCATAGAACAAATTTAACAAAAAAAACTTGTGTCTTATATCATAACGTACAGTCCGGAGAATTTAAGAATGATTCAAGGTCATTTGAAAATCCAACAATCGATTATTTGTATAATACAAACAGGTACGCAATTTTGGGTGATTGTTCAAAAAGTGGACGTAATTGTTAGAATCTCGGGACTTAACCTAAATATCAACGTTGATTTGGCCGGAGTCATTGCTTTCTAATTTATTTTACATTCAAGAAATTGGGTATATGACGTCACAGCTCGCTAGTTCACGCGCACGGAAACAGGCGAGACAGTGATCCGTTTTATCCGCATGTTGCCATAATGAATGCGCTTTGACGCCATACTGGATTAATACACCCTATCACTCTGTTACACTCTGGCCAAAACAAGGTCGTTCCCGCTAAAAGCTGTATCCGCGGTGCTAAACCAATCAGAGCGCATGCTATAAACCTACTAGCCAATCTCAGTTAACTTTACATAGTTAATTACACTGTATCCGCTCGAACTAGTATTGGGAGAAGTATAGAATTTTTGGCCTCTTTCTGTTTGCAAGTCTTCTTTTATTATTTAAAAAGAATAAAAATAAATATTTAGTTCAGTTTGTGCAGTTTGAAGAAGGAAATGTTATTTATGTTGATATCCTATAATGATAAACACTAGGAAATAAAAACTATCGTATTCTTCCTATTTCTCTGCATACAAAAGCAATGTTAACTTTTATGATTTGTTCAACAGGATCTTAGTTGTTCACTGCAAGACTATACAATACAAGTGAATGGAGAAACTAAGGAACAATTACAATATTTGCCTTTCTTCGTATTTAATTTAGAAAATGGGTCTAAAAATAAAGTAATTATTTATAAGAATGACAAAGAAATAAAAGAAGAAGAAGTAAAATTGATTGAAAAGAAAGAAGAGGACAATTATATTAGTAAGTATAATTAATATTTTTTATTTACTCTGAGAGGAAAAAAAACTATATTAAAATTCAAAATACTTTCCGTAATTAGTCTATTTAAATGATCATTATTTAGTAATTTTATGTTCAGCATTTATAATGCATATAATTCGTACTAAAAAATGCTTGGCACATACAGTCAAAAAATAAATTACATAATTTATGCTGTTAAACAATTGCTATATCGTAGAACACAAGTATGGCTATTTTGTAATAACATAAATAATGATGCTGAAAGGAATAGACCAGAGAAAATCATAAACATTTATATCACAAAACACTTGATGGGATTTACATAAATAACATTAGTTTGCCTCAAAACCCAACTGTATCTCCGTAGCAGTGATCAGAAATTTAGATTTATGCAACCTACACAACATTTTCACACTAATTTTTGCATGTTTCTGACGTCATAAACATGAATTTTTACGCAAATTGCATACTTTACAGTATTTTCACGCTCTCTCGAGTGGCTACATTAACATTCTGGTTAAAATTGTCATCAGTTTTGAAGATCCCATTGCGTGTTTATTCATTAAAAAGCATATGTTGTTTTATGTGGTCTATGGCTTTAACTATTATTCTAAATCATAATGCAATATAGCACAAATTAT
>OX439137.1:19897325-19954825 GCA_949318235.1 Ecdyonurus torrentis | reverse complement strand
TCAGTTGCGGGTTTACTACGTCACAGCTCGCCTGATCCACGCGCGCGGAAACAGGTGAGCTGTGACGTAATAAACCCGCAACTGACATTTTGTGAATGGAAAATAAATTAGAAACCAATGACTCCGGCCAAATTAAAGATGATATTTAGGTATGTTAGGATATTAGGCAAGTTTTTTGTTCAAGGTGTTCTACGCCTTTAATACCTAATTTTTTTTTAAAAGTATTGTAATAACTTAAATTTTAATGAAATATTTCAATATGATATCAAGCTTTTAAAATAATATTATTTTGCTCGGCATTACTGTACGTATAAATGGTGTTTAATTTATTGTTTGATTTATTGATTTATTTAGTATCGATCAAAAAAAGGCTTGCATTAAATACATTTTGGGCGGTATACACAGTGTACATATAATCAGGCCATTACAATTAAAAATGAATAAGCTAGGGACCGGATTTTCAGTTGCAAATGTCTGCTTGCGCCTGCAAAAACAGCAGTTACTTTTCCTGCTGCACAACTTATTATCAATTTGTAAAATGTTTCCTATCTACCTGTAATTTACCTCAAAATACCTGGAATGAACCAAAATTTATAAATATTTAATAAATTGATGTGCGGTACGAGGAGCAACCAAAATTGCAGGCGCAAGCAGACATTTGCAACTGAAAATCCGGTACCTAAAAATAATACACATTCACTTACATTAAATTAGATTATAAATCATGCAAAGTAACATAGTCATTATGTTTCATTATAATTACTACAGCATAAAATATTTTTTAATATAATAATAAAGGAATCATTGAAAATAGCAACATTAATCTTCATTGCATAATGTTGTAGCTCTCGTTATAAAAGAGTTATAAGTCACAATGTTTGATAGGAAAACTAAACACTGTTTATTTATTTCAATTGTAATTTTCAGGGTTACAAGGTTCTTAAACAGTACATCGCTACACAGGGACCTAAGGAACAAACGATGAATGATTTTTGGCGCATGGTTTGGCAGGACAATGTGAACGTGATTGTTATGTTAGCAAACGTAGTGGAGAACGGAAAGGTGAAAAAATATCACAATCTAAAACAAAAAATTACGCAAGCACTCGAAAAAAGTGTGCATTACTTTAGTTACGAATGTTAACTTTTTTGAGATAATCACTTTTGAGTTATTATGAGCGGTTAAAATAATGAATTTTAGCAAGTTATTAACAATATCTCATTTAATTTGTTTTGAGCTGTTTTTAAATTGTTTTCATTTATTTTTGGCTACATATTTTAATTTAAATTAGTTATTGTTAATAATTTGCTAAAATGCATTATTTTAGCTGCTTTAACTCATAAGTGTTTATCTCAAATAAGTTAGGATTCGTAACTGAAGTAATGCACTCTTTTTTTGAGTGTATCGCAAAATAGGTTCCTATCTTGTCTATAGAGTGTATGCGTATGACATTTTGAGTACAAACGTAGTTTTTATGTCTTTTTGGATCTGACCTTTTTTTATTATTATTATTTTTCTCATATAATTAAGAACTTAATTTAACTTGTTAACAGCATCAATGCACTAAAAAAATATTGCTACTTTTTTTTAAACTAGTAAAAATGTGTAAATTTCCCATACCGTTCCATGTTATTTAGTACTCACATATTGCGTTGATATTTATATGAATGCAACTACTCTAAATAACCTCTAATTTCCACAGACAAAATGTGACAAATATTGGCCTGACTTAGCTCAATCTCAAACCTACGGAGCTATTACAATTCAAACTATGTCAGAAGAAGTTTTTGCTGACTACACGTATCGTAGTTTCAATATTACCTGTAACGGCGTCAAACGGAAAGTAAGTTGAAAGTTGAAATATATTATTGAAAACCACTGATGTGAAAAAAAAAATTGAAATCAGTTTCAGGTGGTTTGATTAGTCGGTTTGTGCAAAAGGAAAAATGTTACACATTAAAAACTGAATCATTTTCGATTTTCTACAGACACATGTATTACTATAATATACCATGATACTAATTGCATACTATATACCATGAACAATTGTTCATATCGGTAGTGTCGTGGCATCAATCAGAGACGTGCTAGAAAAAAGGCGCGGGATTTTTAATTTAACATTACGGTTATGGAGATTTTTTTTTTTTTTTTTTTTTTTTTGCAACTTTTGAGAAACCTATTGCATGAATTTTCAAAAAAATTAAATAGGGGTATTATAGGCATTTTTTAAGATTTTTTATTTATTTATTATTATTATTTGCTAATCATGATAAATATGACGTCATGATCAGTAACTTTTGCATTCACGCTCATGTAAAAGTTACCGTCACCATGGAAAAGTAAACAACCGTGACGTCATAAAAAAACTATGACAAATATACTTAAAATGCTTTTTTAAAAAAATCACACATCTCGTAGATTATCCAATAATTGTTGTCTACCTCAATATTACTTTTGTTGTTGTATTTTGTCAACATTTACTCATACTTTATTGATTGAACAATATTTACAGGCTGTTCATCTCCACTTCACTTCATGGCCTGACCACGGAGTTCCAATTTACCCGCAATATGTGTCCACATTTATCAAGAAAATGCGCTCGATTAGAACTACTGGACCAATCCTTGTCCATTGCAGGTTTGTGTACTTTTTTAATAAATGCTTAGACAATATTTAGTGTACCGAAATGAAATGAATAACTTTCAATTTTAGTGATGCATTTCAGTCTATAGTTGTGAATTTTTTTGATTTTATTGCGGTACGTGTATATGCATGTATACTATCGAGTTCTATTTTATGTCACAAATCATACGTATGAAAGTGAAAACTCATTTTGTACATGTTTTGCTAACTTAAAATGTTTCATTTCTAATTGGAAAGTATAGTTTCTATATTTCACGTTTTTATATTAGAAAATTATTGTTGTTGTTTTTAATTTGCTGGATTGGGCTTTTGCGATGGAGCTTATCAGTATAGCGCGCGGGGAGACGCGGTGAAAGCTAAGGGTTCTCTTATTTAACGCTATGTTTATGGGGAAAAAACTTCTGTGTTTCTTTTTTTTTTTTTATTATTTTTATTATAATAAATTAATATTTTGTGATTTTTGAGGAAACTACTCCGCCGATTTCGGAGAAATTTAAATGAGAAATACTAAACATACTTTTAAGTGTTTTAAGCCATAGAAAATTTGTAAGAATTTTTTTTAAACCGATAACCTCCATTGGACAAAATAACAAAAATCACACAAAATGTATTTTCGCTTCCTTCATATTTTAAATTTACATTATAGTGTTGTTTGTAAATCTTGTTGTCCTGCGCTCCAAAAAAAAAAACAAAAAAAAAACATATATAGTTAATAATAACAATAAATGGTTTTTATTATATAGAGGCCAAAAAAAGTACAAACCCACTTAATTTTAGTAGCGGAAAACAGAGTTTACAAGCAGAATTAATGGTATAAATAAAAATTTAATTGTTAACAGAGACTAGAGCATGGTAACTGTAATACCGGTAAAACAATGTGAGAAAAAACTCCCTCAAGATTATATATAAAAAAAATTTAACAACCATACATAATTAAGTGATTTTAAAAGATGCATAATGTTATTTTGATTTCTGCTATTTCATTAGTGCTGGTGTTGGACGAACTGGTACGATCTTGCTTGCTGACGCGTGTCTACGAATGGCTGCCGCTGAACAACGTGTAGACCCTCTAGCAATGTTGCAGAAAATGAGAGCACAGAGACCTAACTTGGTGGACAATGCTGTGAGTAAAACAAACTAAAAATAATGCAGTTTTCTATCTTAAAATTTAATATAAAACAAACTGAGTGAAATAACGTTAAGTATTGCATAAATTTGAGATATCAAAAGAAAATAAATTAACATGGTTAGGTTTTATAAATTTGAAATGATAGGAGAAACCAACACGGGCCTTACAGAAAGTCCCACATTGAAAAAAAAAACACTTAATAATTATGCTAGCTTCTTTTCCGCACTATTTGTTCAATACAGCATAATCTATGCTATGCATTGCAGTTACTATGCTGCACAACATAACTATTAAGTTATGTAGCATAAATAATTATATTATTCTAATTTAGCATCATTTCTGTTATAATAACAAAAATACAGCACAAATTACGTAATTTTTACTTTCGGTGCATAGCTCAGTGAATATCTTGCTTGCACAGAGATAAAAAACTAACACATTGAAACTGCAAGAGAGATGGAGTGTGTTTTGCCTTTGTCAGCCCTTTATAGGGTGTATACATTATGTTAAAGTCGACGCCATGTTGGATGACTCAATAACATGGGTAGCATAGGAAAGTAACTTATTTTGCAAGTTTAAAAACACTGCAATATTTTTGAGAGCATTGATGCTGTAAATATGTTGAATTAGTATCTCAAGTATGTGAGAAAAATAACAATAACTAAAAATTAAACGATTTCCTAAAGAAAATTGCCTTAAATGAAGTTTGTCTTATGCTGAGCTATGTTATTCACTACTCCAGTATGGCCTTCAAGCGCATAAAATATGACGTCATGTGAATATACATCCCATTATTATTATTTATTATTATTGTTTCAGGAACAATACGAGTTGGTTCACCTAGTTCTGCTTGAGAGTTTATCAGAATCGGACACTTTTTCTTGTTCAAAATTCATATCAGAACTTGATAATATTAGTAAGGTATGTGTATTAATCTTTATATCCTATCATTTTGCATTATTATTTACTATATTGGTTGTTTTTGGCACCTTTTTTGTAAAGTTTGAAAGCTTATTAAAAAAAATGAATGCTGGACTCAATTTTATGAGCTAAATTCTAATACTATAATATTTTTTATTTAAACATTTATTAATTAAAAAATAAAACAAAATTTCACTTACTTAGGGCCATAAAGTGCAATTACTATAGTTAAGGTGGAAAGTCAGCTACTGCGGGATCTGACTAAAAAATTGTAAGGAAAGAAAAATATGAAATTTTGCACAAGTGGTACATTAGGATATAGTATCTTTAAAAATGTAAAAAAAAAAAAAAAAAAAAAAAAAAAAAAAAAAAAAAATGGGGGTCACCATACTAGGTTTTCAATTACAATTTTTTAAAGTGTTACCATAAGAGCCCATGTTAATTTCAATAATAATTTTATTTTTTATCTGATGGTCAAGAGTTCTGAAAACGTTATCATAGATGTTACAATTTACTTTAAAGTTTCGAAGTTTTCTTCTAAATTTTGAAATACAAGCAATCTGAATACAATCCTTAAACCTTAGTTATATATATTTAAAATTATTGCAACAATGAAAATAACAACTTAATTACGTTAGTTAGTGTTGCATTGTACAGGGGTTAATAAATAACTAAATGTTAATTTATTTAAGTGTAGTTTTTTTAGTATGCACCAAAAAAAATGCACATTTTTTTTTATAATATAAATAATTAATTATATTTTACAACATTGTCTGTTATATAGACCAGAGGCGAAGAATTCAACCGTAGATTCAATAAGCTCCACCAGATTTGCACCCGAGATACACTCAAGATAGTGATCCAAGGAGAACCGACTTGGCCGCGAGACAAAAGCAGATCTCCTGACATTGCTCCAGGTAAGTTTTTATTTTATCTGTACAGCCCTGGTCAAAAGTTTAAGAACGGGGCAGCGGCAGCCGCAGCGTTTTCCCATAAAGATACAAAGTGTGGTTGCGGGTCGCCTATACAAATCGTTCTCAAACTTTTGGCCAGAGCTGTACATACATGCATGGTTCTCGAGATAGAGACGTTTCTTGATTACTCCATATGGCTTTAGGGTGTGTGCGCATGACGTCATTCTGAATGCTTTTCGATGCTCTTGCTTAGCAATAAATAACATGGATCAGCATAGGACAAACGTAGTTTTTGGCTATTTTCTTTGGCAAATTAGCTTTTTTTTTTCTCATTATTTTTATTTTTCTTGCATACTTGAAAAACTAATTCAACCTATTAACAGCATCAATGCTCTCAAAAATATTGCAAAATATTTTTAAACTGGTAAAATGAGTCATTTTTTTATGCTGTCTTAAGTTATTTAGCGCTCACTTATGACTTCGACTTTGAGCATGAATGAAACCACCCTATACGGCACGTTAATGACCCGTAGCAGATAGATTTTATTTTAGGAAGGTTTTCATTTTATCTGTATAAATGTATATTATTATAATTACGTAATTTATACTGCATGTATTTCATTTTAGCATAAATGATGCTATATTTAAACAATAGCATAAATAATTATGCTGTACAGCATATTATTTATGCTATTGTACAGTGTAGATGACTCCGTACATCCAGTTGGATATGCGGATGATTCTAATTTTAAAATAATAGGCCCAAATAATAACATTCTTAGTAATAATATTAAATCACTTATCTCAGAAGTAAAATATTATTTCAATCAAAATGGCTTAAAATTAAATGTTGATAAAACTGAAATTATGCAATTTCAAAATTTAAGAAACAAAAATGAAAAAATAAAAGAAATTCAATGCGAGTCTGAATTAATAAAATTTGCACACCAAACCAAATTTCTAGGCATTATTATTGATGATAATTTAAGATGGTGTGAGCACATTGATTATATTTCTAAAAAACTTGCATCTACAATTTTTGCTATTAGAGAGTTAAAACACGAAAGCCAGATTGATTGTTTAATTACTATGTATTATGTTAATTTTCACTGCCACATAAAATATGGGGTAACATGTTGGGAGAATTCTATTGATGCCATTAGAGTGTTTAAACTGCAAAAAAAGGTAATTAGGATTATTAGTGGCGCAAAATATAGAGCAGAATGTAGAAAAATTTTCAAAATACTAACTATTCTAACCCTACCATGTGTATATATAATGGAAAGTGCTTTAAAAGTAAAAAATAATTTGGAATTTTTTAAAAGTCATGAAATTCAGCATAGCCACAATACAAGGAATAACAAGGCAAAAATTCAAAGTATATACAAAAGAACGGAAATGTACAATAAGGGTCCCTTCTGTGGTTCTCTAAACATTTATAATAATCTGCCATCCATATTAAGAAAGGAACCAGATCAAAGTATGTTTAAAAGAAACTTAAAAACATTTTTATTAAATAAACAATATTATTCAGTCGATGAGTTTATTAACGACTCAGATAAGTAGTTATTTGTATATTGTTTTATTTTTGATGTGTATTTGTTTTTGTATATTGTTTATTGACCATCATTTCTATTTGCTTGTGTTTTTTAAAGCAATAACCTGGACAGATGCATATTTTTATGTATTGTGTGTGTAGGATGAAAGAAATGAATAAAGAATTTTGAATTTTGAATTTGAATTTGTACATGAATTATATCATAAATTATGCTGTATATATTGAACAAATTATGTTGAAAATGAGTTAACATTAATTTTACATAATTATTTTTTTCCGTGCATTAATAATTATAAATTCAAATTTAAATTAAGCCATGTTCACAATTGGCTTTTCTCAGAGAAAAATACTAATTTCTCCCACTTAAAACAATAGTGTTCTTAATTAAACTAGATTTTTACATAACAAATTATCTAATTGTCAAAATTATTATTACAGGCAACTACGGTCGAGTTATCTTAAACCGTCCCCTGGGAGGAAGTGATTACATTAACGCGGTGTACGTGGATGGTTTCCGGACGAAGGGACAGTTCATCGCCAGTCAGCTACCTCTGACCAACACGGTGCAAGACTTCTGGCATCTCGTAATGCAGACGGATGCTTCCTTGATTGTGATCTTGAATACACCACCGCCAGATGAACATGTAAGTATATTCCTCATGTCCTTCAGCTTCAGGATTATGGCTGCCAAAATAAAGTTAAAATCTATCAATGTTTACCCGTCAAAGTGAACAAAGTACACTTTTCAAATGTCACTTAAAATGAACGATCTACGTTTGGCACTTAGACACGTTGTAACAGGAGAACTAGATGGAGGAACTTGGAATGTGTAGTTCATTCACTTTGACGGGTAAACATCGATATATCGTTCTCGTCACTGCAAAAGGCCTCATTTCCAATGATCAGCAATTTCAAAAAGGACGTACCAAAATCTGGCAATGCAAAAAGGGCAAAAAAGTGCGATCCTTATGGCATAGCCGATGCCCTTTTTTGAATTGCTGATCACTGGAGATGAGGCCTGATATATATATATATATATATATATATATATATATATATATATATATATATATATATATATATATATATATATATATATATATATACATCAAATCTATAGATAACAGATACAAACTTTTTCGTAAAAAAACTCAGATAAAAATAAATACTTAATAATTATGCTATAGCTCAATACTAGCAATTTTATTCAATACAACGTATTCATACTATACTTCATCATAATTAAATAATTATGTTATATAGCATAAATGTTATATTGTACAGCTTAATAATATTCTCATTTAGAAACATAATTGCAATAATGACATAAATCCAACCTAAAAAACATAATTGATTTTTTCCTGTAAATATTTTGGATTTTGCAAATACAATTTTATCCGCACTATCCAGTTTGGAAACCAATCAATAAAGTCAGAATCATGAAGGTAACAAAACTGAATATAAAGAGTCACTTTGGATATGAAAACAATTAAAAAAAGATCCGGATCAAAATTGAAAATTCAGATAACGGATTATAAAACAATATTTTGATGCTCTAATCTTCGTTACGAAAAATTGAAAATATATAAGTACAAACTTCAGGAGAACATAAAAATACTATAATATAATTTTTTTTTTTTTAAATTTATGAAATTTAGCTATACTATAATTATTGTTTATTGAGGAACCCTGCTCAACTTTTTTCTAATTTTAACTTTCTAACTTTTATTAATGCAAAAATTTCGTAATATGACTTGTTTACATATTACGTTCTCTTATATGGTTAAATTTTTTTTCTTGGACTAACATTATAAACTGATTTATTTAAAAACAATAATAATAAAAATTGATTGTCTTTCTTCTAGTTTTGGCCAGAAATCCAGACCAAACTCCATCTGAATGATTCTTCGTATGTGATTTTGAACCAAGTCAATCAAACTAAATTTTGCGTCAAGTTATTCTTAAAAATAAACAAGCAAGCCAATGTAAGTAAATTGAAGACTTGACGCTGCAAACATTTCGAAGTCTTTCAGATCTTTTGTTGCACATGAAGACTAAATTTGTTACAACGAATTTCTTTTCTTAAAATTATCTGGTTGCATGAAATATTTAGAGTCATTCTTTCTTGATTTTGTATAACAAACTTATGAATTAACGAATGAACCAATGCATGAGCTGTATGTTTTTCATTTTCAATCCTAATATAATAGTTCCTGAATGTGTAAAACGAAGTTAAATGTATAAATAATTTTCAGTTTGGTGGTCGTAACACGCTACAAGACGTCGAGATGTTGATGTTAAAGAACTGGTATCCACATGAGGAAACGCCCTCAAGTGCAGATGAACTGTTAGATCTGTGGCAAGAGACGCAGCATCACTACAGAGGGAATGGACCAATCGTCGTCCTTTGTCAGTAAGTGTCAAACACTCACTCACTCAGAAATGCTAATGTTTTACGTTCCATGTTATTTTTGCAGTGACGGTGCACGAGGCTGTGGTTTGTTTTTGTCAAGTGTGTTCGTGGTGGAAAAGATGAAACTTGAGAAAGAAGTTGACGTCGGGCTCGCTGTCAGGACCTCACGACTCACCAGGCCTTACTTCATTGACTCACTGGTCAGTTAAACTATTTTCCACAATGGCAAGCTTAAAGGGATTCTGTTAAAAAAAATATTGATAAATCTCATATACATACACATATCTTAACCTTTCTGTAGGCTTAGAAACTAAGGAGAAAACTTGTGAAACCTGTTTACAATTTTTTTTTTCAATTGGATTACATGACACCATAATAACAAAAGTTTCCTACTTTTAGATTTTGTTTTTTTTAACCCGCGTCTTAAAGGACAATATAATATGTATGAATTATGGTCTCATCTCTTGCTTTACCTGTTTGTTTCGGCAACAGAAGTACTTTAAATATTTCGTTTTAAAATACTATCTTATTTCAAATCTACTAAAAATAATATTATATTCTTTATCAAAAAATTATTTTCAAAACCATGAAAAAAAATTTTAATGCCTTTTTTTTATAAAAAATTTGATTTATTAAAAAAATGATAAAATGTATAGAAGAATATTTTAAAATTGGCTTTACTTCCTGTAAGTGTTTATTTTGTGGTAGCATTATATCCTATGTCACAACAACATCGACAATTACAAAGACGTTTTTAAATCCGCCTTTCAAGGAAGTTAAACAAAGAAAATAATGAGTGGCGCAAATATGTTTTTATTTGTCACACTGACAAATTTATTAACCGCAGAGTTTTTTATTATCTTACAGCTGATATGAATATCATTAATTAAGCCTTTAATGTTAAATATTATAATTTTTAAAGTTACTAATTTTGTGTTCTTATAACAAAAAATATGATAGCAATGCTTAATTTAATGTGTACGTGTTATATCTAAAAGCAACTTTTTATATTGATAATCTGAAAATATTATAACACACCTGCCTATCTCTCTCTCTCTCTCTCTCTCTCTAATTTTGTTATATTTTGTGTGTGCTTTATTTCAAATATTAAAACCAACAAATTTCAACTTTTTATTTTCCAGACCCAATTCAAATTCCTGCATGAGGTTGCGAGAACTTACCTGGAGAAGTATGAAACTTACGCAAATTTCCAAGAGTTATAAAAGCAAATGAATACTTAAGTGTGGAAGTTTATCATGGAATTTACTTATGTAAATTTGTAACTCCAAAAATGAACTACTATAAAATATAAAAATCTGCGTCTTTATAAAAGTATTACAAAATAAGATACTGTCTGTAAATAATTCAGAGACGCATTTTACTTAATAACATATTTACAAATAATCTCTAGCAAGTGCTAGCGTACAATATATAAACAAAAATATATTTAAATATGAATTAAGTAGAGAGTTCAGTATTGGTCAACAGGTTACCATAGAAGTGACTGGACCCCTAGGCTTAGAGACGAGAAATGTAAAAACAAAACAAGAAATGTAAATTCTAAAAAAAAAAAAAAAAAAAAAAAAAAAAAAAAGTGTACGTTGTGATTTATCACATCCATGTTTACCGAGCTGAAATGACCAAGTGATGAAGACAGATGACTCGTAACTCTGTATTCCTTACCGAGTATAGGTTCGAGCCACTGCTGGGTGCGTACATAACGTGTGAGAGCACAACACGTTGCACGATACATGTTTACATGACACATAGCTCTCGGGAGGTGCATGATTGATGTGATTCACTGACTACCCTACCTAGAGTTTCCACGGTTTCTCTAGACTGTCATGGCGAATGCCAGGCTATGTATTTAAGTTGTGGTTGGCGCGTGTGTGCGGTTTTCATTCATTGGAAAGTCAATAAGACGGGACTATAAAGTAGCACAATAGCACAATATTTTTATATATAAATAATAATAATAATACAAGATATTTTGCAAGTTAACTTTTTTTTGTCCAAACTATTTTGTACGTTTTGATTCATAACATCAATGTTTCGGTCTCAAGTATTTAATACGAGACATTTTGTAGTTAAATGAAACATTGAGTTACAGTTAATTATCTAATAGAGGGCAATGAGCAAACATTGCATGATTTTATATGTATATAATTAAATACTGTGGTTTTGCTTTACAAAATGTTTACTCCAACTTTAGAGAGTAACTATGAAATACTTTGATTTATACGTCAAAGCATGAATGTTTCACTAAATATTCAATCTTGTAGAAACTATTATCGATGTAAGAATGATGAGTATACAGTATGTGGGTTCTTAGAGTAAATGTATACAGTATAAGGAGTATTATAGTAAACTGTATGTCTCAATCTATTTCCCTAGTAGATAGTAACGTATGAACTATTTTATATTTCTAGAATACAACTGTTTTTCAACTTCTTCTTCTTCTTCTTTTTTTTTTTTTTTGCATTTTTATAAATTGTATCATATATTCATACATTTAATTATATATAATGTTAATTTTTTTATTATTATTCTCTAGACATCAAATTTTGGAATTTTTTTGAAAATTTAATGTATTAACATTCATGTCTAGTATTAATTTTAAACTTCTGTAATATTTATTATCACAAAAAGAAGTCAGAGTATATGATGTTTTTTTTTGGTGTGTTTTTATTTTTATTATTATTTTTAAGTTTCTTTGATTATAATTTTTTATTTATAATTATGAGATATCTAGTAAAAAGACATACACTTCTCCCAATACTAGTTAGAGCGGATACAGTGTAATTAACTATGTAAAATCAACTGCGATTGGCTAGTAGGTTTATAACACGCTCTCTGATTGGTTTAGCACCGCGGATACAGCTTTTGGCGGGAACTACCTTGTTTTGGCCAGAGTGTATATGTTATAATTTAGTCTTTTGGCTGTTTAAATTTAAATAATTAAATTAATGGTAGAGGTTATGCCTCAATTAATATACTTTTAATGTTTTTTTTTATTATTAAAGTAATTTTACAATTACAATACTAATATTAAAACAAAATGTGTCTATTTTTTATAGAAAAAAAACTTATGTAAAGTTAAATTTAATTTTCTTTAAAAATATTAAAAAGTAATTTAATATATAAGTAGATTTAATAGATATAAGTATAAATATTGTAACTTATTTTATAATAGTTTGCAATGCTTCATATTTAGTATTAAGTGATCAAATTTGTATGTCCATAAAAAAAAACAAAAAAACATTAGTATGAGTCACAATTTTGAGCACTGTACGTTTGAAACAAATTCTAAGTCAAATAGTGAATTTATATATTCGTGAACATATAGTTTTAAGTTTAGTTTTTAAGTATTTCATATAATTAGAGTATAGAATGTATGCGCATGACGTCATGCTGTTGCGCTTCGACGCCATACTGGTTCTATGAACAACATTGCTCAGCATAGAACAAGCTTTTTTTTTTTTTTTTTTTTTTTTAAGAAATTAGTTAATTTTTTGTTATAATTATTTTCCTTGCATACTTGTGAAAATAATTCATCTTATTAAAAGCATAAATATTGCTAAGTATTTTTAAACTGGCAAAATGATTCATTTTTATATACCGGTCTATATTATTTAGTGATCAGTATGGCGTCGACTTTAACATGGATACCCACACCTCCTATATTACGGTTATACACGGACAAAATAATTTACTAAAAGCCGTTGTCAAGTTACTTTTTTATAATTTAGAATACTAGATTGATAATTACCATACCTTAATATCCATGAATTAGACATCATCACGTTGATTTTGTATTTATTTTCGTTTATTTTCCTTTTTGCGGTTATATCTCGTATCTGACGTCACAATGTACCGCCGCCAATCACAGTCACCGCTCTGGTCACGTGATACACTTAAGCTCCTTCCTTAAGTTCTTTACCCCTATCACGGCCCCATCGGTACATTGTGACGTCAGATACGTGATGTAACCGCACAAAGGAAAATAAACGAAATAAATACAAAATCAACGTGTTGGTGTCTAATTCATGGATAATAAGGTATGGTAATTAATTATCAATCTAGTATTCTAAATGATAAAAAAATAAGTTGACAAGGGCTTTAATTTGTGCTGCATATAAATCATAACATTCCAAATGAAAAAGCATAAATTACAATTCTATACTACATTTTATTTTACTTATGTATCATAGTTATTAATTATTATGCAGCGTAAAAATACATTGCTAAAAAGGTGCTAGCATAATTATTGTGTTATATATTTTTTGTCCGTGTATATAATTTTTTTATTATTATTTTATTATTTAAACTAGTTTTATCAGTCTTCGTCCTGTTTAAATTTATGTTATATAAATGCTTATGTTTTTCTCTAGTATATTCCTTTGCAAATTTACCATTTTTAATAAATAAATGAGGAAAACAAGGTTTCTATTCAATAAGATAAGCTATCAATTAATATATTAATATAATTTTATTGGTAAAAGAAAAAAGTTTACATTACATTAAGTTAAAAATCAATATTAGCCTATATTATTATGTAGTTTATATTAGTATAGAAATTATTAGTATCATTATTCAACTTTTTATTATTTTTATATAAAGAAATTAAATATAAATATTTAATTTTTTAATCTGTCTTAATGAATAATATATAATAATATAATGATAAATGTAACATAAATTATTTGTAAAATGAAATTTTTCAAATTTAAATTATTATTTAATGTCTAAAAATTGTCTTCAAAAGCAATTAAATGTTAATAAAATGTACTAATTTTAAATAAAATTATCCTATAATTATAAAAAAATAGTTAATTGTTAACATTTTATAATGCGTATTAATTATGTATTATTGAAATTCTTTTAATCAACATTAACTAACTGGTATTTTAATCAATAAAAAAAAAATAAAAATAATAATATTTGTACCATATTATACAATATTTTATCTTTAAATGGTGATAATCTTTATTGTTAAATTGTATTATTCTAATGGACCATTTGCAATGAATAAACTATTTAAAATAACTTTCATCATTCTTTAAAACATTTCATATGGAAAAATCATTAGCAAAAATAAGATTCAATTGAAAAACGTTCATTGCGAATGGTCAATTATTACATATTAAGATTTAAACTATAAAAAATGTGAACTCATTACAATGAAATATTTTTCTTTTCCTTTACATGTAAGAAATAAACTTATGTTAATAAAAATTTACAGTATATAAAAGCGTTAGAAACAATTTTTTATATTGCATAATTGTATTAGTTTCAAATGGTTAAAATTATTAAGTTCACTCATCATACATATTTTAAGGGATAAGTTATTGAATCATTGGACATTTCAATCCTTTGTTATAAAATATAAAAAATTCATAAATACATTTTTTTCCGATAAAAATGATAAAACGAATGAAAATAAATTACACAAGTAACATTGCAAAAGTCCGATAAAAAAATCATGTTACAGCCAATTCTAAATAGGCTTTATTGTATAAAAATACATAAAATCAAAACCAATTCGATTCAACTACACATTGGCTTTATAGGTAAAAATAATAATAATTATAATTATAGTAATTTATAGATAATAATAAAGTGGTAAAAATATCACATTTTTATTGCGTTCCCACTAGCCAATCAGATAGATCACTGTCACAATAAAAATGCGGTATTTTTACCAATGTATTCCTTATCCAGAAATAATATAGTATATAAACACAAAGAGTTAGGGTTTAATTACTGGACGCTTTAACCAATTCAGCCGATGCCAAAGAATAGCGCCTGTGATCATAAAAAGTATGCAACCTGGTTGACATAAGTAACCAACTGGTTGCATAACTCCTAGGATACTTTGATCTTTTTCATTTATTCATTAAGTTACGATCAGTGGTATTACAAAACGATCAAGTAAATATGCTTACAAAATAATTTTATACTTATAACAACTAAATCAATTTAATAATTAATTAACTAATTTTTTTATTAATTTTTTTTTAATTTTATAAACTTAAAGCTAAAGTGTGTGTGTGTGTGTGTGTGTGTGTGTGTGTGTGTGTGTGTGTGTGTGTGTGTGTGTGTGTGTGTGTGTGTGTGTGTGTGTGTGTGTGTGTGTGTGTGTGTGTGTGTGTGTGTATAATATATATATATATATATATATATATATATATATATATATATATATATATATATTACTCATATTATAATAGAAGATTATTATTTTATTATTATATATTAGTTATTTTCATGTTTACATCAAAATATTCTCTTGACAGAATAATATGATTATTTTCAATCAATGCTTTTAAATTTGATTTGATATTTTTACTACATTTCTTGTTTCTGATAGAATCTTAAATGTGATGAGTTTGATAATGTAGACTGTTGTTATAAAATTATATTTTTTTATATAACAGTTTTACATATTTTTCCAGTGTAATTGTGGGAGAAATCACTTATTTGTAAATAGATATACTACATTTAAGAACAAAGACTTAATAATATAAAAGAATGTAGAATAAATAGAGTTTCAAGTAGATTACTTTTTTTAGACCTATACTTAATACGAGGGTAAATAAATGATAAATAGTTGTAGATTAAAGATGATTTAGATACTTTGGTTTTTTAAGCAAATAGAATATATTTTCATGTGTTAATTTTCTTAGCTATTGTATCAACATTGTTTGTTCCAGCTACAATCATTATTAAAACGAAGGCCTAAAAATCTGGTATTTTAAATTTCAGTGATTGCCTTTCTATCAAGTATAATAATAAGTGGAAGGTGGGGAACTTATGATGGTAAGTGAAAATTGAGATATAAAGTTTTATTATTGTTAAGGGAGCACAGGAACCCAAGCTATTTTGAATCTACAGGTAAAAAAAAAAAAATAATATTTCAAGTTGTTTGAAGCTAGTGCGCCTATTCCTTCTAATTTAAATATTAAATTAAAATTAAACTTCACGAGTTACATATCTATGCAACGATTATACATTGCTTCACATAGGTAAATATATTTTTTCACTTCTTTCGGAAACTTTTGGTAGCCAAATTTACAAACAGGTATTCCCGTGTGTGAGCGGAAATACCTGTTTGTAATTTTGGCTACCAAAAGTATTCAAGAGGAGTGGATGAAGATCTAAATATATACGAAGTGAATTATATAAAGGGGCGTGGCTAAGTTCAACTTAAATTTTTAATTAGAAGAAAGAGACGCACAGGCGGCTCCAAACCACTTTTAAAATTATTTTCATAAAATGGTACATTTAATTTTGAATCAAAGCAAGAAATTTTTAATTGTGATGTCTGTGCCCCTTTAAGTTATAAGAAGCAATTTGACAAGCATGAATTACAAGACTATTTTGCGGTTATGTTTGCATTATTATTTAAATTCAGGCAACGTTGTCGCAGTAATATTAACAGTTATAATATCATTAAGAAAGAGTTAAAAGCCTAACGATTAAGATGACGTCACAAGCGATGGAAACATAATGAAATAAACACCAAACTTGTAAACAGGTATTTTTGGGTTAACTTAATTTCTATATAATTTAAAGCCATAGAAAAAATTAAACAAAAAAACTAGTCTTAATACAAGTAATATCCTATATATAACATACCTGAAAATTAACGTTAATATCTCCGGAGTTATTAATTTCTAACTCACGAAATGACATATGCGGTATTATGACGTCACAGCTCGCTTTTCCACGTAAAACAAACGAGGTGTGACGTTATAAAACCACATCCACCATTTTATGAATATAAAATAAATAAAGAAATCAATGATTCCGGGCAAATCAACGTTGATTTTTAGGTATGTTAAAGTATATATTTCAAGCTTTTTTTTGGTTCAATGTGTTCTACACCTTCAAGTTATATCCGGTCCAAATGATTGTGACGTCACTTTATTAGTATTATTTTTTAGATTACCTAAGCGGAATGATGTCATTACTAATTGTTTTTACAATATTAAAGTTATAAGAGAAATTTTATCAATGGTATTTTGAAATATTGTACTAAAGTTTAGGCATTACTGCCACTAGGCAATACTTGTAAATATTCCGGACCTTGAACTGGAACTTCTCCTGGCTGATCTAACTTCAGTTTTAAGTTAGTAACATCATCATAATCAAAATTTCTAGGTTGTTCATACTCATTCTCTGGTACAGGAGGTCTTTCATTCACATCTTCATCTTGCCCAGCACTTGCACATTGAAACATAGGTCCTATTTCTGCGTACTCATTTTCATCATACGCAGCATTCATCTGTACGTCGTTCTTTATCACAGTTGCCAAATTTCTTTTTAATCTTCTGTTTTTCACATAGCAGGCAATTGAAACGGCAGTACATGATGCAATCGATATTATTGATACCATTGTAGGAATTAGGACTGATAAATTACCTGGAATTATCAATATGTATAACTATGAATGATTGAAAATAACATAATTGACAGTATCACAAATATAAGATAGAAAAAATAATAAAAAAATAATATAATTTCAAAACTTCTAGCATTGATAATTTTTAATGCTTATACAACATTAAAAATATCAAAAACAATAAACTTTATTTACTATTACTATCAAAAAAAAATATATATATTTTTAAATAATTGAAATTTATTGATACTAAAACAAATGCAAATATATTATTATGTATTATTTTATTATATTTGTATTTACAATATAATAAAAAAAAATCTATATAAATTTAATTACATTATTCAAATTTAAATATATACTATTTTTTTAAAGCTATAGTGTGGTTTCATTCATGTTAAAGTCGACGTCATAAGTGAGTACTAAAAAACATTGGCCGGTATAGGAAAATGGCACATTATGCCAGTTTAAAAATACATTGCAATTTTTTTGAGAGCATTGATGCTGTTAACAGATTGAATTAGTACCTCAAGTATGCAAGAAAAAAATAATGACCAAAAAATAGCTAATTTTCCAACGAAAATAGCCAAAAACTACGTTTGTCCTATGCTGAGCAATGTTATTCATTACTCAAGATGAGCACTCAGAATGACGTCATGCGTACACACCCTACCCTATACAATACAATAATTAATCTTTAGTAATAAGAAGCTAAGTCATATAAGTTCATATAGAGAATAAATTACGTAATTTATGATATGTCATTACAGCTTAAATAATGCTAAATTAGATCAACATAAATAATTATGTTGCCAAAATGTTGCTCTCTCTCTTCCTCTCTCTCTCTCTCTCCCCCCCCTCTCTCTCTCTCTCTCTCTCTCTCTCTCTCTCTCTCTCTCTCTCTCTCTCTCTCTGATAATGATGAGATTATATATTTAAGGAGCTAAATCAATTTAAAAAATTCTATAGATATTGCAAGAATTAAAAAAATTAAAATATATTGTCTTACCAAAGAATGATGTTATTATATCCATAGGCATTGCAAACAATTCTACTGTTTCATTTTTGATTTCTTGTTCACCTTTATACACAATTACTTCATTTTTAGATCCACTTACTAAATTAGATACGATGTAAGGTAAAACTTGTAGTAATTCAATGGGATTTTCATTTACTTGTATTGTATAGTTTTGCAGTGAACAACTTAAATTCTGCCAAAGAAAAAAAAAAGTAATTAAATCCCTTGTCACCTTACTTTTTTATCATTTAGAATACTAGATTGGTAATTACCATACCTTATTAACCATAAATTAGACACCAACACGTTGATTTTGTATTTATTTTTATTTATTTTCATTTTGACTGTTATATCACGAATCTGACGTTACAATGTATCGATGGGGCAGTGATACGGGTAAAGAACTTGAGGAAGGGGCTTAAATTTATCACGTGATCAGAGCGGTGATTGTGATTGGCGGCGGTACATTGTGACGTCAGATACGTGATATAACAGTCAAAATAAAAATAAATACAAAATCAACGTGTTAGTATTCTAAATGATAAAAAAGTAAGTTGACAAGGGTTTTAATATCTTTTAGTTATACACAGATAAACTTATTTCGTTATTAATATTCCATTTTTTTTTTAAATAAATTTGATATTGTCATTGAAGCATTGTATAAATATTTATACTGTACTGATGCTACGTGAAACATATACACAAAATATAAAATATTGATGAAAGTAGGTGTTAAACACTAATAAAGTAATAAAGTTATGAAAAGCGTGACCCGTTTAAAAACATATATATATATATATATATATATATATATATATATATATATATATATATATATATATATATATATATATATAAAGGATAAATAATAATTAAAAACAATTGTGACCAGCTATAGTAGAATAATAAGGAAATATTACACGTTAATTTTAGTCGTATTACTGTCAGTTTTGTATAAAAGAAGAAGAACTTTTAACTTACATAATTATTATCCCAATCAACTTGTAATGCAGTTAAATTAACGGAAGTAATACTGATTTTGTTGCTATCTGTAAAGAAGAAGAATCAATTTTTTACATTAAATATAAACTTATTGGGTTTGAAAATATATTTTAATAATTGGTAACAATTATCAAAACAATAATTAGTGTAATTCTAAAGGAATTCAACTTTTTTTTTTTTTTTTTTTTTTTTTTTGCATAACTCCATTCTATCTAGCTTATATGCGAGAGATTTACCAATGATATTGCATTGCGTAGTAACAGTTACTGATGGAATATCGTTTCCAATATATCCTTTGCCATCAACCTGAAGTAATACAGGCCTGATTTCATATTGTGTGTTTGCTCTCAGTCCTGGAATTAAAACTGATTTCTGCAGAGGCAAGTCAATGAGATTCGAACTATTTTTCCAAATATTTCCACTGGTATCCTAAAAGTTGAGAGGAAAATATTATGATTTACAATATATATATATATATATATTTATCAATAATAATAATAAACTAAATTTCAAATTGTGATATTTACCGTTTTAATGGAAAATGACAAACTTTAACTAATCAATGTAAAAAAATAATAATAATAATACAATGCTCTCAACAACATTGCAGAAAATAGATAAATGAATGAAATGAATGAATGAATGAATGAATGAATGAATGAATGAATGAATGAATGAATGAATGAATGAATGAATGAATGAATGAATGAATGAATGAATGAATGAATGAATGAATGAATGAATGAATGAATGAATGAATGAATGAATGAATGAATGAATGAATGAATGAATGAATGAATGAATGAATGAATGAATGAATGAATGAATGAATGAATGAATGAATGAATGAATGAATGAATGAATGAATGAATGAATGAATGAATGAATGAATGAATGAATGAATGAATGAATGAATGAATGAATGAATGAATGAATGAATGAATGTAATTGTTTTATTAATATAATCCGAGGCTGTGGCGCAGTGGTAGCGTATCTGCTTCGTGTGCGAAGGGTCGCTGGTTTGCCTCCTGGCTGTGCGGTTTTTACAAGACCGTGTATGCTGGCGGAGTGCACTTGTGGTCTTTGCATATGAGGTTGATGCGTGTGCTATTGTGTCATGAGTCATCGGTAGGAGAGATGTGTGTGCCTGTGTGTATGTATGTCTCCGATCGTCCTGGTGTAGGCAGTAGTGACCCTACATCGCGCAATAGAGAGAATTTCGGGACGTTTCACCATTTTACTCATATTTCCTACCTATTCATTCATCATCACCTAACCAAACTTGTTGTATACTAGGTAAATATAAGAGCCCTAGATAACACAAGAACAATTTGCAACCAAGGTTGACTGGACACAAAATGTGTATGGATTCCCATGAGTCTTTTCCGGTAACCTCATGGGTATTAGCTTCTCTTCTGTATAGCCCATGAAAGATTGTATAATTACAATCACAATATATATTAATATAATAGTAAAAAAACTCAAACCTTGCTTTGTAACAGAACTTTAAAATTTTGAATTTCTTGAAGAAAAGTGATTTGAGACGGAGTAACTTGAAATTCAACTGATCCATCTTCCAATGCTTGTATATTGAATTGTGATCTTTGAAAAATTAGGTACTCTAGAAATACAAAAATTTATAAAGGCATTGCATTATTGTAACTATATTTTGATTTATATAATTCAACTTATTTGATATAAAATTTGACTCTGTTTACTTTTCATTTACAAATAAAAACGATTCATCAAATCATATAAATCCAATTAAATTTTCAATTAATATGTTATTTTATATTATATAATTAATCAATTGCAAGTTATAAGCAATTAATATTAAAATAAAAACCTTGTAAACATAACTACTACTATGTTGCATTTAAAAACTAGCTGTTTTAAGCCATAGACCACATAAAACAACATGTGCTTTTTAATGAATAAACACGAAATGGGATCTTCAATACTGACGACAATTTTTACCAGAATGTTAATGTAGCTCCACGAGAGAGCCTAAAAAAACTGTAAAGTATGCAATTTACGAGAAAATTCATGTTTATGACGTCAGAAATATGCAAAAATTAGTATGAAAATGTAGTGCGAGTTGCATAAATCAAATTTTCTGATCACTGCTACGGGGCTACTGTTACGTTTTGAGACAAACTAATGTTATTTATGTAAATCCCATCAAGTGTTTTGTGTTTTTCTCTGGTCTATTCCTTTAAATATTTATTTAATTTATAATGTGCTTTTTTGCAACCCTAATTCTACTTTAAACTTTTTATATTAAAAATATATTAATATATATATAAAAAAAATCATGATTAAATGTTTCATTTTATAAAATAAAAGCATATATAAAGTAAATAAAACCCCACAATGCCTACCATGATTACAAAATGGAGTCTTGTAATCTTGTGATATACACCCACGTGTACATTCACCTGTCTGTTTATCACAAGAACTTGAGGCACAATTACCGCATGTTCTACGGCAATCTTGTCCATATGCTCCTGGATCACATTCTGTAAAAAATATAAATATATATTATAATAATTCCATGAACTAAAGGGGACATTATTTTAAAGCTATAAGCCACAGTAACCCACGTTAACCTACTATAATGACACGTTATAGGGTCTATGCATTCATGTTAAATTCGACGCAATGTTGGATAACTCAATAACATGAGTGACATAGGAAAATAAATCATTTTGGGAGTTTAAAACCACTATGCAATATTTTTGAGAGCATTTAGTACAGTGCAAACTGACATTAACGTCGGACTAATTAGTAACAAGCTGAAATTTTTACCAGGTGTGAATAATTAGGTCAGTACACCATAAAAAAAATTCGCACTGATTCGCACCTCCGGAAGTGCCCATTTTTGAGTTTGTCCCGGAATTCAAAAATATTTTTTTTCTCAGCTTCTAATAAAGCTACATAAACAAACTTTTCACCAAATGAACATATTAAACTATCACAATCCAGAAAAAAATATTTCAGCATACTTAATTTCTTTTTTGACCCTTAATTAAGGGTTAATTAAATTGATATGGGCAAATTTTCAAAATAAACGTATATAACTCTTTTAAATTTGAAATTAAACATTTTGAGTTTATTATAAAAGTTTTGCAAATTTTAGTTTCAAATCTAGTGGTACCTAAATTTTTTCCCTGACATAATTAGGGGTGGAGTTATATGCAATTAAAGCGCGGGAGCATCGGCCAACGCGGCACTTTCTCTCGTATACCTGCATATTACAATACGTGTAATATGTGCTGTTTTAAGAAGTTTCTCTCCAAATTTATTCGTTGATGTGACTTAATTATTGAAATAAATTATTCCCCCCTTAATTTAGAATCTTAATTCAAACCCCCAACCCCCCCCCCCCCCCCCGGCTACCCCCAAAAGTTTATTTATATATATATTTTTTTGTTTCATGCAATTTTAATGGAAGTTTTTTTTTTAATTGACAGTCCCCCCCCCCCTTCCCCCCCCCCCCCCCCGAACTTATGTGCACAATTCTTAGCTCTGTTGTATTTCATTTTCAATGATTTTTAATTCAGTTATTTTTATGTAATGAAACACTTATCAATTTTAAAAATACATTAATTATTTAATTAACATATAATCTATTACAATAAGTTCATTCAGTTAATAACACGTGAATACTTTTGTTTACTTGATTAGTGACTTAATTGCCATGATTATTTTATCAATGATCTTTTAAGTCACTTAATTTTGAAGTTGCAATCCATGGGTGAAATCTTATATCATATATATTGCAGTATAAGCCCAACCAAATATATTTTTAATTTTATAGTATATACTGACGCAGGTTATATATCCATGCTATATACTCTCAATAATAAGTTTATTTTTCTTCAACCCTAACACCTAACATTAATGCATACTTCTTAACATTCACAAAGAATTAAGTCCCATAACATTAATTTAAACATATATGTTAAGTTTTCTTAGAGTTCACAAGAAAAAAGTATGAAAAATACAAAAAAGTGACTTTTTGAAAGTTTTTTTTTCTTTTTTTGTTTTTTTAGCAACCAAAAATATATTTATGTAATGATCTTTTCACCCATATGTAAGTCATTTAAGCATTTAATTATTAGCGTTTTCATATATTTATGAAGCTTCATGAAACTTAGCTGTTTGTCTCTAATAGCTTTTAAATAATAGTAATTAAAATAGCAATATGAATTAATATCAAGTTTGTGTTTTAGTATATACGTAAATATATTATAAATTAAAGAAAAAACAAGATACAATAACAACAAAAAGAATCTTTTTAGACATTAGATTGACACAAATATTTATTTTTGTACGGCTTGTAACTTATCAATGGACGTTATCGGTTTAGCGCGCGGGGTGCTGCGGGGAAAGCTAAGGGTCCCCTAATTTAGCATTACGCTTATGGAGAAAAACACGTTTTTTGCAATTTTTGAGAAAACTACTCCACCGATTTTGGAGAAATTTAAATGAGAAATACTAGACATACTTTTACGTGTTTTAAGCCATAGAAAATTTTTAACAATTTTTTAAACCGATAACCTCCATATATATTTTTTAAATTAAATTAGGTTTCAAATTTTTTTTTCGCAAAAACTCAGTTCTACAGCGTAATTCTATTGGATATATAGTGATATATTAATGCTTATGTATTTGTGTACTTGGATTTTTACCAGTCCTTTATTTTTCTGTGTTCTACGTGCATAAGCTGCTATAGTAATACGATATAGATTTGTTTATGTTACAAACACTATATAGTATATATGATGAAATTATATTTTTACTATCACAGAAAATAAGCTTAAGAATATACTTTTAATATACTTCATGGATTAGAGAAGCTATGAACTATAATCAATGAAATTATTTGTCATTCTAATATAAACGTGAACATACAGTTTCTTAGACTACGATTGAACACTTTAAATTAAGTATACTATCCTGTTCCATTATCCATAAGCTGTGGAAACAATGGGTGTTACTTTCAAATAATTTATAACAATATGTTATCAGATTAGAACACGTAAAAGTGTGTCTAATATAATATCCCCAACCATTAAAATTTTTGTTGGTCTCTTTAGTGCAGTTGTTTTCACAAAAAACGCTACAAAGATGGTTTTCCAATGCTAAAGTATAGAAAATTAGTGGGATCAAGCGCACGCCACTTGCATGGCTAGCGCTTTTTATATTCCATATTAGAACTTATTATTGAGAGAATATAGCATGGATATAACCTGCGTCAGTATACTATAAAATTAAAAATATATTTGGTTGGGCTTATACTGCAATATATATGATATAAGATTTCACCCATGGATTGCAACTTCAAAATTAAGTGACTTAAAAGATCATTGATAAAATAATCATGGCAATTAAGTCACTAATCAAGTAAACAAAAGTATTCACGTGTTATTAACTGAATGAACTTATTGTAATAGATTATATGTTAATTAAATAATTAATGTATTTTTAAAATTGATAAGTGTTTCATTACATAAAAATAACTGAATTAAAAATCATTGAAAATGAAATACAACAGAGCTAAGAATTGTGCACATAAGTTCGGGGGGGGGGGAAGGGGGGGGGGGGACTGTCAATTAAAAAAAAAACTTCCATTAAAATTGCATGAAACAAAAAAATATATATATAAATAAACTTTTGGGGGTAGCCGGGGGGGGGGGGGGGTTGGGGGTTTGAATTAAGATTCTAAATTAAGGGGGGAATAATTTATTTCAATAATTAAGTCACATCAACGAATAAATTTGGAGAGAAACTTCTTAAAACAGCACATATTACACGTATTGTAATATGCAGGTATACGAGAGAAAGTGCCGCGTTGGCCGATGCTCCCGCGCTTTAATTGCATATAACTCCACCCCTAATTATGTCAGGGAAAAAATTTAGGTACCACTAGATTTGAAACTAAAATTTGCAAAACTTTTATAATAAACTCAAAATGTTTAATTTCAAATTTAAAAGAGTTATATACGTTTATTTTGAAAATTTGCCCATATCAATTTAATTAACCCTTAATTAAGGGTCAAAAAAGAAATTAAGTATGCTGAAATATTTTTTTCTGGATTGTGATAGTTTAATATGTTCATTTGGTGAAAAGTTTGTTTATGTAGCTTTATTAGAAGCTGAGAAAAAAAATATTTTTGAATTCCGGGACAAACTCAAAAATGGGCACTTCCGGAGGTGCGAATCAGTGCGAATTTTTTTTATGGTGTACTGACCTAATTATTCACACCTGGTAAAAATTTCAGCTTGTTACTAATTAGTCCAACGTTCCCCATGCTATTTTTTCACTTGGTCCTGTACTAATTTGATGCCATGTTAAATTAGTATCTCAAGTATATGAGAAAAATAAAAAATTAACCGATTTCCCAGAGAAAATTGACTTAAATGAAGTTTGCCCTATGCTGAGCAATGTTATTCACTACTCCAGTATGGCCTCCAAGCTCTTTGAATTTGACGTCATCCGCATACATCCTAAATCCTAACATACCTGAACATCAATGTTGATTTGGCTGGAGTCATTGGTTTCTAATTTATTTTTTATTCACAAAATGATAGATGCGGCTTCATGAAGTTGAAGTCAGAGCTCGCTGGTCCAATGATACGTAAAACAAGTGAGCTGTGACGTCATAAAATCGTAACTGTCATTTTGTGAATGGAAAATAAATTAGAAATTAATGACTCCGGCCAAATAAACGTTGTTTTTCAGGTATGTTCGGATACATATCAAGTTTTTTGTTCAACGTAGCGTGCGCTTTTTTTTTTTTTTTTTTTTTTTTTTTGCTTATATATGTTTAAAAATATTTTACCATTTTGACAATTAGTGTTCATTGTTTTATATCCTGGTAAACAAAAGCATCCACGTGTTTCAGTGCACACTTTTCCTCTCGAACATTTGGTACCGACAATTTTACTGCAAGATAACTCACAATTTGGTCCAAATTCACCTTCCAAGCAACCTAAAACAAAACAATAGTTTTTAGAAATAAAATAAACACAGCTTATTATGAGTGCTTTATTTTAATCGATTTGAAAAATATATGTATACGTTTTAGTGTGTTTATAGACAAACTCTAGGAACTTTGCATAAAATTGAGCTTGGATGCCATATTTGTGTATTAGGACCTTGTTCGTCATTGGAAAAATTACATTGTTTCCAATTCCTTAAAAAAATAAATTATAATTCCATATTTTTCACAATTACTATTGACATTCCTAGACTTAGATAATTAAAATTTAAATTTCATTAGTATTTATTTAAGAAGCGATTGATATAACATGAGGATGTATCTTGGTTGTATTTAAAAATGTTTGAAAATGATTTCTAAAGAAGTGAATTTTTTTATTATTATTATTTGCAAGGAGTAGAACACCTTGAACAAAAAAGCTGTGTAATATCCTAACAAACTTGTAAATCAACGATGATTTGGATGGAGTCATTGATTTATAATTTATTTTCCATTCACAAAATGGTACGAGCGGTCAATGACGTCACATCTCGCCTGGTTCACGCGTGCGTAAAACAAGCAAGCTGTGACGTCAGTGCTTGCTCGCGCTATTTTGTGGATGGAAAGTATATTAGAAATCAATAACTCCGGCCAAATCCACGTTGATTTTCAGGTTTGTTAGGATAATACACAGTTTTTTTTTTTTTTTTTTCAAGTTGTTCTACGCCTGAAAGGCATAATATGAGTACAGTGCAACAGGTTGTTGTTGTTTTTTTTAATTTACAAACGTGGAATTAAACGTGGAAATATTGTTTTAAAGGGTCTGGGATTGAAGAGGATATATTATTAATATTATCAGTATTATTAATATATGCTATATAAATAAATAAATTTTTATTAATTCATTTAATAGATTCTTACTGTTGTTTTTGTATTCTCCTTCATTATCTTTTAAATCATGGTTAGAACGTTTACATTTTATTTTTAGCTGACTATTTAGATTGTCTATTTCTAAAATCGTAACGAAGAAATCTGAAACAATACCAACATATTATTATGCAATGATATATATCTTGTATTCGGGTAATATAATTTTATGTTTTTGAAGTTTTATTCCAGTTTTTGTTTTAAATATTTTAACATCATGACATGAACTATATGTTACTATTAACTGCCTGGGTCAAACAAAATGTAAAAAATGTCTTATTTTTTATTTCTTATCAATCATAGTTCAAAAACACAATGAAAACGAATAATAGAAGAGGTTAATAGTTAGTATTTCACATTTAATTCATTTTCATTCATTATTCAATTTCTTAATAGTTTTTGAAATTCTGTGGCACTAATATTACATTTTTTTTAAAGCCGATAACAATTTTTAAAATATAATTGACTGACACTGTATTATATCAAAGCCTTACCACTGCGGGTACAAGATCTCACTTCACCCAGGTAAAAATTATTGACTGGATTTTTATTGATTTGAAGTTTGTATTCTTCTTTCAGAGGTATGCGAGCTTCAAACCTTTCAACTTGCCATGTAGCATTAGTAGGCTGAAAGGAAAATAATTGTAATCCGGATGTGAGAGAGAGAGTGAGAAAAAGAGACAAATAGATATAAAAAGAGAGGTCAAAGATTGGCAGAGGTGAAGAAAAGTATATATATATATATATATATATATATATATATATATATATATATATATATATATATATATATATATATATATATATATATATATATATATATATATATATGGAGAGAGAGAGAGAGAGAGAGAGAGAGTTAAAGATAGACTAAATATTTATGCTAAATATGCGTATTACATACAAAAACGTTCACTTGTTTTCTTTTGAATAATTAAATTGATATAACAATTTACAGGACAAATAAGTGAAACGTGATGGTAAAGTTCATTAGTATAGCATTATTTATCAAAATAATCAATATTCCATATATGCAAAAACAATAATATTATTTGGGTAATGTAATAAAAAAAAGAACACATTTACATTAAAATAGCAATAAAAAGCAAAAAAAAAAAAAAAATGCTATACTCTTCTTTTTTTGTTTTCTATCTATGATGCATTGTAATACCTCTTGTTTTTAATTCATTTAATATATGACTATATTTTATACATATGTTACTTAATTTTAATGCAAGGTTTATATACAGAGACTTTTAATCAAGGTTTATTTTAAACCTTGATTTTAATGTATTTTTTTTTCCTTTTATGTTTCTAACGACATGTGTGTTATTTTTCTTTTAAATTTATTATTTTTCTTTTTGTTTTAGAGTTACGTGTACGAGTTAGATCATAATTGTTTAAGAAAACGTTCATTTTTTATAACGTTGCTTAGCTTAATTTTAAATAATCATATAATTCAATATATAAAAAATATATATATTTTATAACTTAAAGGAACCATCCAGGCCATATAACATGCCCTTTTAATTTATTAAAAAAAAAATCAAATTATTTTGTCCTAGAACCTAATTTTGACGCCCTAAACGTATAATCAAATTTTCAGCTTATGCAACCCACACAACTTTTTCTATTGATTGTGAACAATCCTGACGTCATATAGGTTTAAAATTTGTGCATTTTGCCTACTTAACAACTTTGTCATGCTCCCTTGCTGGGTTACATTTGAGTAATAGTAAAAATTGAACATGCTTATGGATGTCCCATTTAGTGTTTAATGAATTAAAGAGAAAGTTCAGGGGTTACAACATGGCTTCTTCAATATTAGATAATGAGAAGCACTGTTCATAAACTCACATATGATGAACCAAAGCCCTTCCACAGCCCCGCAAACTCATGATCATCCTGCGAGATATGCAACCCATCCCGTATCTTTTACGTCATAGTTACGGCTTAACTATACAAAATATTGTAGCGGGTTGCATAACTCACAGGATGAGCACAAGTTTGAGGGGCTACCATGGGGCTATGGAAGGGCTTTGGGGTTACATATGCGAGTAATGAACATTTCTACTAATTATCTAACATTGAAAAAACCATGTTGTAACCCCTGAACTTTCTCTTTAAAAGGGCATGTTGTTAGGTGTGGATGGTCACTTTAAAGATACAAAATAAACGTTGCACTTACTTTGATTGATTTTGTTTTTAGAGTAATGTTAGAAGTCAATATGTCCAATGTAACGTCGTTACTGGAGAAATACGTCATGGAGACACATACTTTATCATCATCATGTGTTACATTGATAGGAATGTCAATAATATTTTCATCTTGTTTGAAGACTTTATCTGAAAGTTAATATTGTTATCACAATTAATTGTATAGTTATATTCTTTTAGTGCAAAGTTGTTACAATATTAGATATTTATTTCAGTTTTTATATCATATTTTATTTATTAATTCTTGATAGCATTTTAATTAAAGTGATACCAAACCCAAAAAATAAGTATTTTTTATTCTTTTTATCATTAAAACTACTTAAATTAACATTTTACTAGTTTTTTCTCTACTCCAACATAACTGAAAAATCCGGGGATAAATAGGAAATCTCTGACGTCAGAGATTATCTGCCGATGTTGCAACAATGCAATGTAGTTTTTAGTTTGTACTGCAGGTAGCGCTTCATTAGAAAGTTTTATTATCTTCTATCTATTTTCTATTGAAGCGCTACCTGCATTACAAACTATAACTATAACTATACATGCCATATACATTGCATTGTTGCAACATCGGCGGGAAATCTACTACCCCGGAGTCTCCCTACTTACCCCCGTTTTTTTTTTTTTTTTTTTTTTTTTTTTTTTTTTTTTATGTTGGGGTGCAGAAAAAAACTAATAAACAGTTGCTTGAAATAATTTTAATTATGAAAAGAATAAAAAAATGCATATTCTCTGGGTTTAGTATCGCTTTAATTTAAAATCCTATCAATCTCATTTTTAAAATAACTCGCTGTACATTTAATTGTAAAATATATAAATTAACTTACATTCATGATATTTCCAAAATGCAGGTTTATTGTCATATCTTCTGAATGATACATAAAAAACGTCAATCAGTTTCCGATTATCAAACCATTCTAAGTAAACTTGTCCATTTACTTTTAACTTGATATCGATGGTTGTAGTAAAGTTATATTTATGTCTTGTTTTTGTTATTTCAATTGTAAAATGAACCCATTGATTACCATCTGCTAAAACTTTACTCTGAAATTTATTATAAATAAAATTTAATTCTACAAATTATAACTTTATTTTGTGTATATTTATTTAATTGATAATGTAAATACACATGTACAGTGCAAGATAAAAAAATGTTACCATTCAAATTAGATATTTTTTTTTTGCCGCTTCTAAATTGCAACAATGTAAATTATATATTTTCTACTGCCATAAAAGTTTATATAAATTCCACAAGAAGTCACCTGTAACACGCTCAGATAACATCTCTCTCTATTAGAAACAATGTTGCAATTTAGAAGCGGCATAAAAATGTTGAATTTAAATGTTTACTCTTTATTTGTCGTACATGTTTTCCAACTTTTGGCTGATTCTTTAGATACGAATTAAATTTCCATATCCACGTTTGGTGGCTTTTTTTTTTTTTTTTTTTTTATTTGCTTGCCATATTGTGTTATCGTGCTACACACCAATCCCAGTCCCAGTCAAGACATTGTTTTATTGACAGGTAAGGACTTTCAAATTAATGGAAAAGCACACACGGGCCGGCCACGGCCTAAGTACACAGCCCGGCATTCGCTATTCGCTATGACAGCCTAGAGAAACCGTGGAAACATCTAGGCAGGCTGGTCGGTGCAATCATATCAATCATGCACCTCCCGAATACTGTGCGTCGTCATGGAATGCATGTAAACATGCATCGTGCAACGTGTTGTGCTCTCACACTTCACGTACGCACCTAGCAGTGGCTCAAACCTATACTCGGTGAGGAGTACAGAGTTGCGAGTCAGCTGCCTTCACCACTCGGCCATACCAGCTATTGAACTATTTAGACTAACTATTCGTATTATAAGGCTGATGAAAGATCAGAAACACTATAATAATACATGACGTAAACACTCGAAATGCTTGACTTTAGGTATCAACAAATACTCGAACTTCGCCGTAGTATTAGTAATACTATAGTGGATAGTGGAGCTAGATTGTAAAATCTTGATTTAGCTTGTCTATAGATTTTTACAGCAATTTGGAAGACATGTAAGGGACCTTTATTTGTCTGAAAAGTTATTATTTCTACACTTCGAAGAAAAAAAAAAGCTACACTGCAAGCTAACTTTTTCTACAACATAATAAAGCAAGACACATTCAACAATAAAATATAATTCTAAAAAAAAAAAAAAAAAAAAAAAAAAATACAATTTGATATGTGCAATTAAAAAAATTAATATTATTTTATTTTTTTTTTTTGCGTGCTATTAAAATAAATCATATTCCAAAAAATATCCAAACAACATCATTGTAGAGAATATTGGTTATTTAAAATAAAGTTGAAAACTATATTAATTAAGGACAAAGACCTTAAAATGTTAATGATTAATACCAATAAAATTCAATTAATTTTTTTCCATTCCATTCAAATTAATAAAATTCATTTTTATTTATTTTTATAATCATTTGTATTAAAAAAAATTAAAGCGCAAGATTTACTAATACTTACGTTATTAACTGTTTTTAACTCTAAACATGGACGTTTTTCATCGTCATGTCCTTTCTCATGGATTCCGTGGCTGCATTTTCTTAAAACTGACCTACTTTTACTCCATTCATCCAATACAAACACATATGCTCCTCTATTAGTAGAGTCTGTTGTTCTTGATAAAATAAGAAATCCGTCGTCTTCTGCCAGAACTGACATGTGCAAAACTGAACGATCTTGAAGAGGAAGTTTTTGATAGTCTTTTTCATTTTTAATCGGAAAATCTAGAATTAATAGCAAAAAAAAAAATAATAAAAAAAAAAAAAAAAAAAACTCATGAGTGAATTAAATGCTACCAGTTTTGCATTTACCCTAGCTGTTACATAAAAAAATAGTATTGTAACATGTACACTCCCCCCAGATAAATCTGACCGGTCGCGTTTAAGTCTCCTCATATATTTAACATTTGGAGACATGAACGCTGCGGTCAGATTTATCTGGGGGGAGTGTACATATAAAAAGTATGTTTTTGTACACTTCGATGAAGTAATTTTATATGCCTAAAGTTAAAATTAGAGGTAAAGAAGTTCATTTTACTATAACTTTTCTATACTATGATCTGTAAATAAAAGATTATTAAACAATTTCAAAATGACTTACTGTTCCAACGAGTATCAGTTACAGGACCAAAATTCAATTCCGGTGTCTCAATTTCTGTGTTACTTTGTACATTGTCCTGACGTAAACTGGAACAGAATTGACTGAAGTTACAATAGAATTGGTCTTTTGTGTCTTGTGATTTCCATACCGAACCTGTAAAAAAAATAACAATAACAATTTTAATTATCTCGAGTTAAACGCTGTAGCCTAGAGTATAAAATTGGAAGTAAAACATTAGAAAACAAGGAGAGAAATTTTAATTTTCAAGTACAATATATAGTATAATATGAATTTGATATTGCACTAGATACTAAATTTAGATTTTAATATGGATGCAAGTGATACTGGAAAAACGGTAGCCATGAGGTCAACATTGATGATAATGATATGATAATCGTTTGCATCGTCAGGACTTCAGTTTATTTTCAACGTTTTAAATTGAGCGTAATTAATATTTTCTATCTATGCATCATGTATGAAAAACAAAATTTAATTTTTTGAGAAAATTTCTAAAACTTATTATTATTTTACTTTGTTTAGTTATTTTTGTAGCAGTGTTTGCTCCAGTAGGCAGAATCCATTGCAAAGCTCCCGGATTGTCGTCTGTTGATACGCATTGCAAAGATGTAGGTTGTGTCACCATCAGTAGTTCACCATTAACTGTAAATAAAATATAAGACGTAAATTTTATTACAATATAAGTTAGTTAGTTAGTTAGTTAGTTAGTTAGTTAGTTAGTTAGTTAGTTAGTTAGTTAGTTAGTTCGTTAGTTAGTTATTTAGTTAGTTAGTTAGTTCGTTAGTTCCTTAGTTCCTTAGTTCGTTAGTTAGTTAGTTAGTTATTTAGTTAGTTAGTTAGTTAGTTAGTTAGTTAGTTAGTTAGTTAGTTAGTTAGTTAGTTAGTTAGGTCTAGTTACTCTAGTTAGATTAGAACAAGAAATACAACAAACAAAATGATATGTATAATTTCTATTTCCGCCTTACAATTTACACAAAGAGGAATAAAAAAGACAATAGGGTGTGGCAGCACAAAGTTACGACGTATTTATATATATATATATATATATATATATATATATATATATATATATATATATATATATATATATATATATATATATATATAATATGCTTGATATTTAAAGTTAACTCTCCAAAAGCCCACAATTGTAGTGCCAATTAGGTTTGGCATCAATATTTTTTCTTGGAACAAATATATTAAAAAATAAAAAACGTTTTTTTTTTATGGAACTATAGTACAGGAATCATGATTGAATTTTGATACTAAACATGCAATCCAAAATGTTTCTACTGTTCAGAAAAATTACTATAGTTAATATAAAAAACAAAACAAATATAGCAAAAATACTAGCCTTGATGTTAAATTTTGTTAAAGGAATAGAGTAAAATCATGGGACTTTCGAGGTTGAAAAATTAAAAAGTGCCTGATGTGAATCAAAATTTTAAAATGTAATTTAATTATTTAATATACTTTAAAAGACCGCGTATAGATTAAACAAAATAAGCACAACAATTGTGTCGTGATATATATCTTATTCTATATTAAAATACAAACCTTTTTGGGTAAAAAGTGCAGTTAAAATTGCAAACCATATTTTAAAAGCTTCAAATTTACCTGAAAAAAAAAAAGTTAAAAAATAGCAATAAATATAATATTAAATCTTGTGGTTGTTTTACATTGAAAAATAAAAAACAATGCAATAATAACACAGATAACTAATTAAGTTTATTGAAAGAAAAACTTTGCAGTCAATAATCAATAAATAAAAGCAATCAATGTATTTTTGTAGTTTATTTATTTAAGTATGAAACTAAAGTTGCTTTTATTTGTGTTTATTTTTTGGCTTCATTATATTCAATATTCTGTTGCTTAAAAAAAATCAATTGACTTTTAAAATATAATGAAATGACAAAATAAATTTAAATAATTAAATCTAATTACAGTTACTAACTTTTTTTTTTAATTTATTGATGGAAAGAAAAGGTACATAATTTATGCTAAATAAGTAAGTAAGTAAGTAAGTAAGTAAGTAAGTAAGTAAGTAAGTAAGTAAGTAAGTAAGTAAGTAAGTAAGTAAGTAAGTAAGTAAGTAAGTAAGTAAGTAAGTAAGTAAGTAAGTAAGTAAGTAAGTAAGTAAGTAAGTAAGTAAGTAAGTAAGTAAGTAAGTAAGTAAGTAAGTAAGTAAGTAAGTAAGTGCAATTCAATGTTACCTATAATTACAAAATAAATTGTAATAAATATTTAAGTACAGGAAGTATTGATGCTATAAATCATAACGTTCAAACAAGTGTTTGCAACTTTTCTTTTACTTTTCTCATCTACTATGCTGACTGCATACGAGAACATTAAATTATTTTAATATTTTGAGTAAACATATTTTCTTGTCAGAGTCATAAATAATAAAATTAGACAGCATGCTTAATAAGTTACTTACGTTTAGCCTTCATTTTGACGACTTTTAAAACCAAATTGAATAATAGAAAACTTTTGAAACCAAAAAGTAAGAAATTGAATTTCTTTTACTTCCTTATAGGAAATACGTTTGACGCCTTCAAATAAATTATGTCGGGAAGTTTACACTGCAAAACCAATATTTATTTTTATATATTGATGCTTACCCGTCAAAGTAAACGAACTACACTTTACAAATTTTGTTCAAAATGACCAATCTACGCTTTACAAACTTCCACGTTCTCCCATTTAGTTCTGCTGTTATATCGTGTAGAATCGCCAAACATAGATCACCATCGGTAAACATTGATATATCAAACACATATTTATATAGTGATTGCGTAAATTGAAGAAAAGACAATAGTTAACTAATTCAAGTACGTTATAGGGAAAATTATATTACGTGGAAATCTTAAGATACAGTACCAAATAATACAACATAACTAGCTCTAGATTGCGAAATAGAGAAATAAATTGTTATTTTGAATGCTTTATATCGATGATGGCGTAACACCAATCAGAAATACGCCACTAAAGGCAAAAAGAAACATCTCACTTAACATTTATTTATTTTTATTTATTTATTCCACCATACTACATAAATAAATAATTAAATAAAAAACTTTTTTTTTTTTTTTTTTTTTTTTTTTGCTTGCCATATTGTGTTATTGTGCTATACACCAATCCCAGTCCCAGTCAAGACATTGTCTTATCGACAGGTAAGGATTTTCCAGTTAATGGAAAAGCACACACGGGCCTCAAAATACTAAAAAAAAATATAACATAAATTACACTATGTATGAAAAATAAAATAATAATAATATTACGATAATAACATTACGATTATGGAGAAATTATATTAAGTATATTAGAGTTATTGTTTTGCACTTTTTTTTAATCTACTGCACATAGAGATGTGAAAAAAACCGTTTTTTTTAAACTCGGTTTTAAAACCCGGTTTTAAAACGGTTTTTTTTAAAAAAACCGTTTTTTTTTTGTTTTTTTTATAAAAGTGTAAAATACACAAATTATTTAATACATAATTAATTTAGCGCAGTATTAAATGATTGGCTACAATTTTGGTCTCCAAAAAAACTAATAACAAACAAAATACTCAGCTAAAAGCGTCAAAAGTACGTACAGAGCGTCTAAAAACTGCAAAATGCCTCGCCCCCTATGCTAAAGAGTCTATTTTGGAACCCCGATTTTGGCCCACTTTAATTTTTTTTCACTGGTTAAAAAAAAAATCTAGCTTGTTCTTTGTCTTGAGTTTTAATGAAAAATGATTTTTCAGATTTTTCTAGAATTAATGTGCCGAGAAAAAAAAATCGTAAATTGACCCACGTTAATTTGAATATGCGATATTCAATAATTTTTTTCTCCGTGAATGTCTCGTAAAAATCGTTTAAAAAGTCAAATTCATTAAAACTTGATCTATAGAACACGCTAGTATTTTTTGTTTGGAAGTTGATCAATAAAAATTTTGCACACGGTGAGCTTGAAGTTTTGTATGTTTTACGTGTTAAAGGGGGCGTAACCCAACGACTTTTAACTCTAATTTACAGAAGATTTGATTTGAGCCGAAACTTTTCGGAGTATAGAGAATTGTTTCTTGGTTAATAATGGACCTAAAAAATGATATTAAATTGAATTTTACGATACGACAACATCGCTACCCTAAATTGTACCTAATTTGTATAGTTTCATTGACTTTTATGATTTACGATCGAGCGCGGGAATATTTAAACACATTAAGTAGTGTTTAAAGTATTTTTAAAAAAAAAAAAAAAAAATACCGTTTTTTTTTAAATACAAGGTTTTTTTTGAAAAAAAAAACGGTTTTTTTTAAAAAAAACCGAAATGGTTTTTTTTATTTCGCATCTCTGACTGCACAAATGCCAAAACAATTATAATGAGTGACGCTATAGTCCTTCTTTAACGTGTTTGAAATGAATATCTCTTTATTGCATTGCCACGGCGTGGTAAGAGGTATTGCCCCAAATAGGAAAAAAAAATGTGTTGAATTTGCGATTGCTAAATATCTGCATTTGTAGTAATCAAAATTCTGTATTCTGTTTTTATAGATAAAATATATAATACTGATATGGTCCTATTATTTTTGTACGGCCAAAGTAAAAAAAAAAAAAAAAAAAAAAAAAAAAAAAAAAAAGGAAATGTATAAATAAATTAATAAATAAACAAGGTATTTATTAAAAAAAAAATACAAGCTATGTATATTAATATAATTTTATTAAACAGAAAAGCAAATTACTTACATATTATCTTAAAATAATACAAAAGTAGTTAATATTATCCTTATCAGTCCCAGACTTTTAGTTATACTGTATTAGACATACTGTATTAGTGTCTATAATTGTATAATAGTGTATTATACAATTATTTAATTGTCGTAAATTTTAACAAAGTTTTTGTGCGTCTCTTAAAAAGGCAAAAATATTTATCACTTATTTATGAATTGACGATCCATCCTGGATTTTTCCATTCTTATAATTTTAATTTATATATATAAATTTTAAACATAATTAATATGTAAATTAAAATCAGGAGAATGGATAAATGTATATCTATGTATAAATATGTTTTTGTTATATTTTATATACTTTTTGACTATCGTTTCTAATTAAATCAAGTGATACAATAATCTAAGCCAATATGCATTGTTTTATATTATTATTGTAGGATAAAAGAAATGAATAAATACATTTTGAATTTGAATTTTGAAAAAGTCCAGGATGGATCGTCAATCCATATAGTAAGTTTTTCTAAACTTTCTCGTTAAAGTAAATTCATTACACTAAAAATATTTATCTTTTGTTAAAAAAGGTTTTCTTACTTTTACGAACACCCTACACACTCTAGAATGCTCATAATAGCTATTAAAAAACTCGCAACTTTAAATCAAATTAAAAATTATATTTAAAATTTGTCATATTATTATCTGAATTTGTTATATTTTTGTTTCAAAATTTTTTGTCATTTTTTATTAAATTAAACTGTATATTGTTATATTACAATTTTTAAACTGTTCAAATTAGAAATAAATTATCTTAGTGTAGTGTAGTGGGACTGCAGAGGCTATGCAGAACTATCATATAGAAATAATATAATTAAACTAGAAATCAATTAATTATTAACTATTATAATTATTATAAAACTTATTAGTATTAATAGGTTTTTTTTTACTATATTCTATAATTTATCTTTAAATATTAATTCATATAATTTTTGTTTTTGCTAAAAATGTATTACATTAAAATTAAATACTAGTAAGGGGTTAAGTAAGTAAAAGTTGTATTATATAAATGTACGTGCTGCGTATTGTGTTGTTTTGTTTGTATCATTATTTTTTTATTCTTGCCCCAGGAAGTTCAAAGTAACAATTAAAGTTACAACAAGCATTGGTCTTGTCCAATATAACTTAAAATAAATTAATATGACAAATAACAACATACTATGAATTACACAACTATAAGTACACTATTAATTAATAAACAAGACATTATAATGAAGTTTGTAAAAATATAAATATGTATATTTAATATTCAAGTGTTATAAGGGTAGTGAACATTATACTACATCTATTTTTAAATTTGTATCAAAAAAGGAACCTAAAGTATAATATTCTTTGTAAAGCAAACAATTTTACAGCATATTAAAAAAAAAAAATCTTAATTAACATTTCTTAACGGAGTAGGGTACCGACGTCGGCCATTAGACTCAATCTTTTACCGTCAAACAAATCTGAAATTTTGCACAATGATAATTCAGCTTGTGACAATTTAAAATATATAAAAATTTTGAGGGGTCACCGATCAAATTAATAACATTTTTTTTTTTTTTTTTAATTTTAAGCCCATAAGGTCCAATGTTAATTTCAATAATTTTTCTTTTTTCGAAATTTTGAAATATTTACCACGGCTGGGTGTGACCCTTAGCTACAAAATAATACCAAATTTAGACCCAAAACATTTCTAGTTTTTGAGATATAAGGTCGGTACGGTACCCTACTTCTTCCTCAGGATAGATGGCAAATTGTCATAAATTTTCGTAGTTACAAATAATGGGCTTATTTAAATAATTTGTGTCATTTTTCCTTGCTATGTAATGATATAATATGCAGTGATATACTATATATATATATATATATATATATATATATATATATATATATATATATATATATATATATATATATATATATATAGAGAGAGAGAGAGAGAGAGAGAGAGAGAGAGAGAGAGAGAGAGAGAGAGAGAGAGTAATTAAAATCCTACAAATTTGTTATTGCATTAATGAATAATAATTATGATTGGAACTCCATTACAGCTGTATATTTTTCCTCTTTTGATCTACAAAATATATTTACTCAATGATTTTTGTCATCTTCCATAAAAATAATGTTATTAAAAAATCTTGAACATATTAAAGCACTAATGTTACTATTGTAAAATTAACAGCGCGTCTAAATGGTAAAAAAGCAATTTTCATGAACTGCGTGAGGGGTAAAGAAGCACTTTAACGTGAGAGGCAAATAAGCTATGCGTACAGCAAGTGATATTTACCACTCGCGACGGCCGTGAAAGGTGCCTATTTACCACTCGCGCGGTTCATGAAAGTTGCCTTTTTACCATTTAGACGTGCAGCCAGTGAGTTGCAAAATCACCATATAGACTTAAAAAAATAAAAATTAAAATAAATGACGTCAGAACTGTTAAACAAGTCATAAACATAATGTGAGATTGACATTAAAATTATGAACAATTTTTTTATTTTTCGTTTTAACAATTGTGACGTCACTTAGTACTTTTTTCGTAAGATTTTAAAATTTAGTAAAACCACATAAATTTTAACTGTGTTTTTGTATTACAGCTTATATATTAGGCAATACTTGTAAGTATTCCGGTCCTTGAACTTGTACCGGTGGATCTAACTGTGGATTAAAGTTACCAATATCGTCATAATGAAGACCATCAAGTTGTTCATACTCGCTCTCTGGTAGAGGAACTTGGTGACCCACAGCTTCATCATCTTGCCCAGCATCCTCACCCTGGACCACAGGTCCTATTTCTGCGTACTCGTGATCATCATCATCAGCAGCAGTATTCATCTGTATGTCACCCTGGGTCACTGTTGTCAAACTTCTTTTTAATTTTTTTATTTTTAAGTAGCAGGCAATCGAAATACATACACATGTTACAATAGAAATTATTGATACTACTGTAGGAATAAGTACTGAAAAATCACCTGCAATTGAAAAAAAAAAATTTCAAAAAGTAATTAAAATTACATTTATAACAAAATAATTAAAATATTAAATAAATTGCTAACGTTTCTAACTTTTAATTGTTATTTAAAAATAATATTAATGTCGTTTTAAAATATTGTTTGTTTTTGGTAACCTATACGTTATTAAATACATTTAGTAGCTGCAATAAATGTTATGGTAATAAAAATGGAAAACGTTGAATATGTGTATACATTTTAGGGTCTTATTAAAGAGAATATAAAGAAAACAATTTTCTTTTACATTGCATATTTATGTTACTCTTTTTATAACACTTACAAACCACATTGAAATAGTAAAAGTTTATTGGTTTTTAAATTATTTTTTGTAATAAATGTCTTAAGTTGAATTTACTATTAATTATATATTGAGACCTGTTTGAAGACCTTAATAAAGATTACATTTTTTTCTTGCTATCTAAAGAAAAGCCTTCTATTATATTAAATACTGTTTTTATTATAAAATGCTAAAAGTCAAAGCAAATTATAATTGTATTCGTAGCTTTTTATTGTGTTATAATATAACAAAGCTACAGTATTTCAAAGCTATGGCTTTGAAGCTTAAGTTTAGGTCATAAATGTTACACTTTTTTATTATTTCTTGTTGAACAAATGTTATATGCTTTTTCTACTAATTCATTCAAGGAGGTAAGCTTTTTTTTATAAAATCAAGATATTTGAGGAATTATGAGGCAATAAAAATTAAATCTTACCAAAGAACGCTTTCTGTCCATTCAATTGTATTTCAATCAATTCTACCGTTTCTTTTTTTATTTCTTGGTCATCCTTATAAATAATTACTTCATTTTTTGACCCATTTTCTAAATCAAATACGAAGAAAGGCAAATCTTGTAATTGTTCCTTAGTTTCTTCATTCACTTGTATTGTATAGTCTTGCAGTGGACAACTAAGATCCTGTTGAACAAATCATAAAAGTTAACATCGCTTTTTTATGCAGAGAAGTAGGAAGAATACGATAGTTTTTATTTCCTAGTGTTTATCATTATAGGATATCAACATAAATAACATTGCCTTCTTCAAACTGCACAAACTGAACTAAATATATATATATTTTTTAAATAATAAAAGAAGACTTGCAAACAGAAAGAGGTCAAACATTCTAACAGAGTGATAGGGTGTATTGGACCAGCGAGATGTGACGTCATATACCCGCATTTGCCATTTCTTGAATTTAAAATAAATTAGAAACCAAATACTCCGGTCAAATCAACGTTGATATTTAGGTTAAGTCCCGAGATTCTAACAATTACGTCCACTTTTTGAACAATCACCCAAAATGGCGTACCTATTTGTATTATACAAATAATCGATTGTTGGATTTTCAAATGACCTTGAATCATTCTTAAATTCTCCGGACTGTACGTTAGGATATAAGACACAAGTTTGTTTTTATTAAAGGTGTTCTATGCCTTTAAAAATGTCATATCTTCTCAATGCTTTGTACCTTATATTAAAACAGTGTCAGTACACTTAACATTAGCCTCACTACGTATATAGTTATTATATCTTTCACTTACATAATCATTATTCCAATCAACTTGAAGTGTAGTTAAATTAGCAGAAGTGATCTTGATTTCGTTGACATCTGCGTAAAAGAAAGAAATGTCACAAATAAAATACAGACTAATTAAATTTAAAAAATGGTTTTAAATTACGATAAAAATGTCCTACATTTTCAGTGCTTTTACTGCAGACGTTTCAAATTTTTAGCAAGAAAATAAGCAAGATATGGTCAACAATACTAACAAAATGCTAAAACAGATTACTTTTTGTGTACCAATCTTAATTTGACGTGCTTTCTTATGAGAAAATGAAGCAGCTCTGCGATACCTCAAGTTAGAGGGTTTTTCGATATTTAAATGTGTACTGTAGAAAGAAACAATAAGTTATGTTTATCAGTATTACAGTCGTTACCCTTATTTTTCTATACGGTCACTTTAACATTAGCTTGGGTTTACTATAACGTTACCAGCGTTTTGAAATTATTTAGATTTGTTAATACTTATTAAAACGTTTAATTATTTATGCATAAAGTTTTTAATTATACAGTTATACGTATTTCATAAATAAACATTTTTTTTTCATCGCCCCATCTCCGGAATTTTTGGTCAGCATAAAGTAAAAAAGACTTTTGAAAAGTATCATTATATTTGTCGCTATATTAACTTATATTTTTATAAATATATAACTGTAACGTTGATTTTTGCAATGTTGTAACCTATATTATAGAAATAACCAGTTAACGTTATTTAAAGTTACATCAAACAACTACAGTACTGTATTATTAAACGATCTAAACTCCAAAAACTCAGAAAGTTGTTTTATAATACATACTCCATTCTATATTTGTTATTATACAAGAGTCTTACCAATAATTTGGCATTTCGTGGTAACAGTAACTGAAGGTACGTCGTCTCCAAAATATCCTTGTCCATCAACATCAAGCAGTACAGGTCTGATTTCATATTGCGTGTTTGCTCTCAGTCCTGGGATTAAAACTGGCTGTTTTGGAGACCAGTCAAAGAATGTCGAGCTATTCTCCCAGGTATTTTCTTTTGATTCCTGACATTGAAGAAACAAAACTTTATTAAATATTAATTTTTAAACCTATCAGTTATTATTGATTTAGTAGTTTATTAAGTATAAATTATTGTTAACACTAAATACGAGCATTCTTTACCAAATTAAAAAGGGGGGGGGGGGGGGGGGGCTGAAAAATGTATGTAAATAAAACATATTTTTCTGAAAAGTAAAGAATTTAAATTCTTGATTCCATATATATATATATATATATATATATATATATATATATATATATATATATATATATATATATTTCCAAAATTATGTAAGAAGATAAGTTATGTAATCCAAAGAGGATTCCCACTGAAAAGTACTGGTCAATTGGAGACATTATTTGTGTATTGCGGGTCAAAATTACATTGATCCAATGAAGAACAAAATATAATTTCTAGGATAAAATAAAATAAAGAACAACAGAAATTTGAATAAAGATCTTTTCTTTGGAATACCTAATTTATTGAAATACCTTGTATGGATTTAGAATTCATGAAGAATAATTTTAATCAATACTAAACAAAAAATAATGATAAACCAATTACTCTTATTAAATTGATTACTAGGCCACTCCTCCATTTCAAGCAGCATTGCCACATTTCTTGTCACACCTGTGTATTTTGAGATTACATTTACAATGCAGGTAGGCTGAGGTGGCAACAGCGCGCTAGCATTGTTGCCATTTTACACACCTGCTCGTCTTGTAAATGAGGTGTAGTAAAGGTAAATAGCAAACACTGCTTGAACTAGGGGAGTGGCTTAATAATATATTTAGATATGGAACAGAGTATAACAATATCATAATAAATCAATATAGATATTAAAATTATTATTAAAAATAAGCTAAACTGTACATAATTTGATGGACTTTAAATGGATGTACTGCTATAACGAGATGAAATATAATGTGAAATGTTATTTTAATTTAACCAGAGTAAAATATTTTAAATGAACCTACCTGGATTTGAAACAATAGTTTCATATTTTGTGTTTCATTTTGAAAATTAATTTGAGATGGCGTAACTTCAAATTTAACTGGTCCGTCTTCCAGTGCTTTTATCTCAAATTGTGATCTTTCAAAAACTAGGTACTCTAGAAATACACAACGTAATAAAGTTATTGCAAATATTCTACATTTATATTATAATTATAACTTGCATTATTATTATATTATCTGCTTCATCAATTACTTCAAAATATAATTATTAATTACCAATTTATCGATAAACCAGTCAAGTTGCAATTAATATGATGTGAGATTTGTAAGATATCAATGCTATTAAATACAGGGGATGAAAGTTTTCAAAAACCATCTGTGAATATGTATAAAACGAGACAGAGAGAGAGAAACTAGTTTTACAATATGAAATGTCTTAAGATTTGTCAATTAATTTTTTGCACTCAAATATCTATTTTAAATATATATTTTTTTAATAGGTAATTTAAAATGAGTTATGAAAGTAGCACAGTAAAAATATTTTCCTGTGTGAAATTCAAGGACAAAGTAAAGATGAACACACAATACTTACGTTCAGTACAAAACGGTGTCTTGTGTTTTTTTGATGCACATCCACTTGTACATTCACCTGTTTGTTTATTGCAAGAACGTAAGGCACATTGTACGCAAGTTTCACGGCAGTTTTGTCCATATTTTCCATCATCGCATTCTGAAATACATGCAAATACTCAAACGATGACTTTTATAGGAATAATATTTTCTCATTGCTGTAATATTTAAATTCGTTCGTTCGTTCGTTCGTTCGTTCGTTCGTTCGTTCGTTCGTTCGTTCGTTCGTTCGTTCGTTCGTTCGTTCGTTCGTTCGTTCGTTCGTTCGTTCGTTCGTTCGTTCGTTCGTTCGTTCGTTCGTTCGTTCGTTCGTTCGTTCGTTCGTTCGTTCGTTCGTTCGTTCGTTCGTTCGTTCGTTCGTTCGTTCGTTCGTTCGTTCGTTCGTTCGTTCGTTCGTTCGTTCGTTCGTTCGTTCGTTCGTTCGTTCGTTCGTTCGTTCGTTCGTTCGTTCGTTCGTTCGTTCGTTCGTTCGTTCGTTCGTTCGTTCGTTCGTTCGTTCGTTCGTTCGTTCGTTCGTTCGTTCGTTCGTTCGTTCGTTCGTTCGTTCGTTCGTTCGTTCGTTCGTTCGTTCGTTCGTTCGTTCGTTCGTTCGTTCGTTCGTTCGTTCATTCATTCATTCATTCATTCATTCATTCATTCATTCATTCATTCATTCATTCATTCATTCATTCATTCATTCATTCATTCATTCATTCATTCATTCATTCATTCATTCATTCATTCATTCATTCATTCATTCATTCATTCATTCTAAACTAATTAATTTATATTTATTAAGCAGTATTTTACCTTTTTCACAATTATTGAGTGGTAACTGATAACCGGGCAAACAAAAACAACCACGTGTTTCGATGCACACTTGGCCACCAGAACATTTAGCACCGACAATTTTATTGCAAGATAACTCACACCTTGGTCCAAAGTTACCAGCCTTGCAATCTGTAACATAAAAATAGTTTTTACACTTTATTGTACAAAAACATAATATACAGTTCACACAGCTCATGTTGAGTGTTTTTTATTTAACTGACGTTTAAGTGTGTGTGTTGTGTGTGTTGTGTGTGTATGTGTGTGTGTGTGTGTGTGTGTGTGTGAGTACAAACAATGGAAACTTTGCTTAATATTGCGCTTGTGGTCATACTTGTTATCATTCGTACATCGTATAGCATAGAAAAAAGGTACTTAACACATAATTTATTGTAACAATACTAGAATAATATTTACACAAATTTTTTATCTTAAGTTCTATTGAATGACTAAGGACAGAAATTTATGGTTTTAATTTTAAAAGATATTTACTCTGTTATTTATTTAAAATAAGACAATAATAGACAATAAGACAACAATAGGGCCATACCAGATCGATCATACTTGATCAGTTTAGGGTGCAGGGAAAAGAAATGCGGGAAAGCTAAGGGTTCCCAAATTCAGCATTACGCTTATGAGGACCCCCCCCCCTTTTATTATTATTTTTTTTATCCTTTGAGTTTTGAGAAAAATACTCTACGGATTTCGGCGTCATTTATATGAGAAATAAAACTTGACTAAATTTTACACGCATTTTAAACCAAATAAACATTTAGAACTTTTTTAAACTGACAACCTCCATTAAAAATGGTTCAAGCCATAGACCACATAAAACAACATGCGCTTTTTAATGAATAAACACAAAATGGGATCTTCAAAACTGTTGACAATTTTTACCAGAATGTTATTGTAACCCCACGAGAAAGCGTGAAAAAACTGTAAAGTATGCAATCTAAGTGACTTCATATTTATGACGTCAGAAACATGCAAAAATTAGTATGAAAATGTTGTGCGGGTTGCATAAATCGAAATTTCTGATCACTGCTGCGGAGCTACAGTTGGGTTTTGAGACAACCTAATGTTATTTATGTAAGTCCAATCAAGTGTTCTGTGATATAAATGCTTATGTTTTTCTCTAGTCTATTCCTTTAAGGAGAAAAAACATATAAGTAAGCTTCATAATTCTCTGCATTACAGCTTTTTGAACGTAGTTTCTAATCATTGTTTTAACATAATTTGAAACATGACTATACAACTATATAAAATTATGATATACTTTTATTAATTACTAATAAAATTAATTTTAACCACTAATTGATTTTCTTTTTTAAAAAATTATGATTGCAATTTACACTTTATTAAGTTTCTTACTATTGTCTATCTGATATCTTCCGTTACTTTGCAACTTCATGTTAGAACTTTGACATTCGATCGAGTCTATTGGCTGATTCTGTCCCCCTTTTTTTACATTTGCTTCCAATGATGTGACGTAGAAATCTGAAATGATACAATTAACAAATGTTTCAGTAATGTTTTAGCAATCACTTTTATTCAGATCTCTAAAATTAAATGTTTCTTGAGTTCAGTTCCAAAACTGCAATTTTAATGTTTCGCACTTCATGGTGTATTTAATGCACTAGGAATACACAATAGTACAGATTTATAGGATAAAATAACAAATTTACAGTTTATTCAGTAATTATTCAATTTATTTTAATATTTCAGAATTATAAAACTGATTTTAACTTTTTTATGTTAAAATAAGAGGTGATAAAAATCGCAAGGCAATTTTTTTTCAAAAGTATATTTATATTTTAAGTCAAAAGGATGTCTGCAAAAAAAACGTAAAAAAGTTAGAGATGTAAAACTTCTTTAAGAATAAATGGATAAAATATAAAAATTTATTTTTAAATTATTAAGTGTGATTTTTTTATTTAAGAATTAATTATCTAAAAATTGTCCTATGGTTGACACAAATAATAGTCGTTGGAATTTAGTTTCTAAAATTGCATCGATATAACTAGCAATACTACGATACAACACTATAATATATTAAAGTAATCCTGACTATATAGTATAGTCATCATACTTGCACAGACACTACTATATCTCAATCTTACCACTGCTGCTGCAAGATCTCACTTCACCTAGGTAAAAAGTAGTGCCTCGATCTTTAGTGATTTGTAGTTTGTAATTCTGTTCTTTCTGGGATATGGAAGCTTCAATCCTTTCAACTTGCCATGTAGCTACAGTTGGCTGAAATAACAATAATAATAAGAAGCCGGGAGAGAGTTAACAAGGCCAACGTACCACAAGACGGCCCTGCGCGAGGCCATCGTGGCGTTATACATGTTATTTTATTTAATTACAACCATGCTAGTATTATGATTTTTATATATGTTTAATACGATAAGTATGTGTTTACTACTTAAAGCCATAGACCACATAAAACAACATGCGCTTTTTATTGAATAAACACAAAATGGGATCTTCAAAACTGTTGACAATTTTTATCAGAATATTAATGTAGTGCCACTAGAGAGCGTGAAAATACTGTAAAGTATGCAATTTAAGTGATTATTCATATTTATGACGTCAGAAACATGCAAAAATTAGTATGCAAATGTTATGCGTGTGGCATAAATTGAAATTTCTGGTCACTGCTACGGAGCTACAGTTGGGTTTTGAGACAAACAAAATTTATTTATGTTAGTCCTATCAAGTGATTTGTGATATAAATGCTTATATTTTTTCTGGTCTATTTCTTTATTAAAAAATAAGTTTTTAATACTATTTTCTTGTTTAAGGTTAGGTGTAAGAGGGGGCTAGACTTGTTGTCAGCCCTAAACTTTTCACCTTAAATGAGAGTGTTATTTTAATTTTTTTTACGTTTAACTTACTTTGAGGTGTTTTGTTGCTAGAGAACTGCTAGAACTCAGTATGCCCACTGTAACTTCTTTACTGGAGAAATATGTCATAGAGACACATACCTTACCATCGCTTGATATGTTGGTTGGAATTTCAATAATATTTTCATCTTGTTTGAAGACTTTATCTGGAAGTTAAAATTATTATTAGAATCAATTTAGATTCTTTATAGGTGTATCAAATGTGCTCCGCTGTAAGTCCATTTGACCTTTATTTTTTATCATTAATTTAGAGTATTAATCTTTTTGGCATGGTGTATTTGATGAAATTCCAATTTCATGCTAAAAATGACTGCAACTCAACAAATAAACAACTTAACCGAGAGTTGATCACGAGTTGTAAAATTTATTGGTTAAATACATATAAAATGCTGTAGGCGCTGTAGCTTATGAAATTAAAATAGTCAAAGAACTTGCAAAGAACTCGCAGTTAGTTTACAGTCAATGGCACCTAACGGCCTTTAAATAAAAATAATTTACTTTAACATTGGCCTTTAAATAAATATAGTTTACTTTAACATAATATCTAATATTAAGTTACATATAAGATAAAAAAATGTTAAACGAATAAAAAAATATATTTTTAATTAATTAAAAAATTAAACATTTTTTTTATCATTAACGGATAGTTTAAAAATGTACTACTTATATAACATTAATATACTATACATTTAATTTTAGAATAAATACAAATTGACTTACATTCATGATATTTCCAAAATGCAGGAGGATTTTCATATCTTCTGAATGAAACATACTTGATGTCAATAGGATTGTCACGATCTGTTGATTCTAAGTAAACTTGTCCGTTTACTTTTAACTTGATGTCCATGGTTTGTAATTCATTGTTCCTATGCCTTGTTCTTGTTATTTCAATTGTAAAATGAATCCATTGCTTAGCATTTGCTAGAACTTGAGTCTGAAAATTATTTTATAACAAATAAAACTCAATTTACAAATAATTATTTTATTTTGCTTCTAGTTATGTCATCAACGACTAGGTTGCAGAGAACATGCAGACTTCACAGTTAACAATGTTAAGCCATCTATGCAATAGCAAACTAACCAATAAGAAGAAAAAATAAACTTATCTATTATTCAAAAAGTTAGGGGAAAAAAGTTGTATTAAAATTTAAGTCAAATTTATTAAGAATCTAAGTGTTTGCTTTCTTTTTCTTTTTCTTTTTTTTTTTTTTGTTTTTTTTTTATGTAATGTTGTGGTCAATTTTTTTTAAACCAGGGCTGTTAAGCCTTCACAATGCCTTGATAAAGTTGCTTATCATTATTATTATGTTGTACAGCAAAGTTTCTTTTCACCACTAAAGAAATAAAACTCTACTGCATAGGGTCACTTTATGTTACAAGGTATTTGAGCGATAGGCTTTCAACAACGACAATATTATTCTTTAGAAACCTGTATGTGCAATGATAGTAATATTTTTGCGTTTAATTAAGAAAAAGTGTGTGCATATAAATATTTAAACCCCAACGTCATTTTATTTTAATATAATATATTGCATGGCTATTTAAATTATGGTTTCAAAATCTATTGGTTGTGCTACATTTATATGGTTGCTTCATTTTCAATTGAATGTCGATATATTTTAGGACAAAACTGATTGAACAAAAAAGCGTATCTAATAAACCAGCATATCTGAGAATCAACATTGATCTGGCCGAAGTCGTTGATTTCTAGTTTATTTTCCACTCACAAAATGGCAGATGCGGACAATGACGTCACAGCTTGCCTGGTTCACGCACACGTAAAACAAGCCAGTTGTGTCGTCATTATCTGAATCCAACTTTTTTGTGAATGAAAAGTAAATAACAAATCAATGACATTGTCTAAATCAAAGTTGATATTCAGGTATGTAATTGCATATTAGACGAAATGTTTTTTGTTCTTACCCTTAGAACTAATTTCTTTCCATTCCAACCAATGAAATTTAGTTTTATTTATTTAAAAATTCATCTTTATCATAAAAAAATACAATCTAAAAAGGTTAGATTTATACCAATTTACAAATGACAATATTTTTAAACTTAATTCATAAGATTTAACTGATAGATGTCAAATACTTACGTTATTTCTCTCATTTAACTGTGAACATAGACGTGTTGCATCGTCATATCCTTTCTCATTGACCCCTTTGTTACATTTTCTCAAAACTGACCTACTTTTTCTCCATGCATCCACGACAAAGTAATAAGATCCACTACTTGTGGAGTCTTGTGTTTTAGATAAAATGATAAAGCCCTCGTCTTCTGCCAGAACTGACATATGTAAAATAGAACGATCTCGAATAGGAAGTTTTTGATAGTCTTTTGCATTTTTAATTAGAAAACCTAGAATGAATAAAAAAATCATCACTGAATTTTCATTTATCCGATTTTTAAAATCTTATTTAATGCTAATTAAAAAATAAACTAAACTTAACTTTAAATGTATTAGAATAATGTATCTAGTATCAACTATGGCATTTTTTCAATTGTTTCCTTCAGTGTAGTAAAATTACCAATACACAAAGGAAACATATCAGTCATATCACTTAATTTAAGCTGTATTTATGTTAAAGGCTTAGAACACCTTGAATAAAAAACATATTCTAACATATCCTGATTTCTAATTTATTTTATATTCACGAAGTGGATAATGACGTCACAGCTCACTGGTCCACGCGTGCGACAACAAGCAAGCTGTGACGTCATAAAATCGTATTTACCATTCTGTGAATAGAAAATAAATTAGAAATCAATGATTCCGGCCAAATCAACGTAAATATTAAGGTATTTTAGGATATTAATAGACAAGTATTTTGTTCAAGGTGTAACATTAATGCAACAATAATGTTTCTAAATTGATACATTATACATAAATAATAGTGATAATAACAAAAAAATATGTATAAAAAAACGAGCTTGCCTAACCTATTGTAATAAATAAAGATAAACAATATTAACTTTAGCAAAACATAAATACTTCATTTTAAAAACATTAAATTAATGTTTTAATCAAACACTATGCAGTGTTCAAACATGCATTATTATTAATTGTTATTATTATTATTTTTTTATTGCAAGTTTTTGAGCAATATAGTCAAGTGATTAAACTACCTAAAGCTAAATAAGAGGCATGGAACTTGATTTGAACTAGTCTATAGTATCGTCTGTCAAAAAAATTGTAATACAATTTCAAACTGTCTTACTGTTCCAACGAGCATCAGTTACAGGACCAAAGTTCATTTCCGGTGTCTCAATTTCTGTGTTACTTTGAACATTTTCCTGACGTAAACCTGAACAAAATTGATTGAAGTTGCAGTAAAATTGGTCTTTTAAGTCTTGTGATTTCCATTCTGAACCTGCAAAATAATAATGATATTTGTAATTGTTTCGTATTAAACAATTTATCTTTCATACGAAGTATAAATTTAAAAATATAATTCTTTAATCTAATTACAACAATTGTGCCTTGTACTAGATACTTAATTTAGATACTATTATAAATTTCATTGATCCTATAAAAAGGTCCAATGTAACACATTAGGAAAAAAAAAAAAAGAAAGTGGCAAACAATGATGATTAACGATTAACGTTTCCATCATTCGGTGTTAGGTTAATCGTCACCGTTTAATATATTTCAAATTTTAGTAAACAATTTTCTATTTTTCTAACATTTAAGAAATTTATTCTAAAGCCTTACTTCGTCTGAAATTATACATTTGGTATAGAACACAATAAAAGTTACGTGAAAAAGTTTTTGCCATGCTTGAGAATCGAACCCAGGGCTTGCCAGTCACATCCAATTTCCGGTGGTCTGGACATCTGACGTAAAATTAGATGTGGCTGGCAAGCCCTGGGTTTGATTCTCAAGCATGGCAAAAACTTTTTAACGTCGTGTTTGTTGTGTTATAAATATACCAAATATATAATTTCAGGCGAAGTAAGGCTTTAGAATTAATTTCTTAAATGTTTAATTCAATATAAAATTTCTCGTCTCGTAATATTGGGATTAATTTCCCGTCCATATACATATATATATATATATATATATATATATATATATATATATATATCGAGGGCTACGCGGCATATCGGTACTAGTGCAATCTCCGCGGGTGCATTTTTGGCACATATGCATTCTCCGTGCTCACCTTTTTCGAAACATCTTTATACGCTTAGCATGAACAGATGTGCCATTAGTAGGCACACACACACACACACACACACACACACACACACACACACACACACACACACACACACACACACACACACACACACACACACACACGCACACACACAAACACACATATATATATATATATATATATATATATATATATATATATATATATATATATATATATATATATATATGACGCCTACGCGGCTAATGTGATCATCAGACCATCTCGCGCGCACACACAATCTGACAATCAGACTTTCTCGCATTTGCACAATCTGACTATGTCGTTTTACACAAAGTGACTATCAGACATTTTAATGATGACTTACCCCATGAAGGTCACGAATAATGTTGTTTAATAACTTATGTAAATAGTAGCAGTTCATTAATAATTTTATATTTTAACACTTAGTTCACAAGTTACATAAAATAACACAATTAATTTTTGCACAATATGTATTTTTGATTTTATTCTTTATTATTATATTATTAATTAACATGCATATGCCACCGAATGTAATATAATATAAGACTTTTGTATAAAAAAACATTTAAGCTAATAAAATAGCTTCACTAGAACTGCACTGACTGATGAACAGGCCTCAACTGAATGAAACACTTATTTTGCTTATAAAATAGAGCTATTAGACATTGTACTATTACTACTCTGAAATTTATATTTTTGACTGTGCCCTGTTTGGTTAAAAGAGAAGTTGGAGTTTTTTTGTCTCGTATATGTAAAAATATAATGTTATTAACTAATAATGTCGTTGCAGGTATAAAAAACTATTTTCAATTATTTAATTAATATTTGTCAATTAGAGAGCATAATTATTTAAAAAGTTAATTAAGAAATAATTTCGACAATATTAAATCTTTAGTCTCTGAAATTTTCAAATTGTAATTTTTTATTTTATTAGGATAACATTTTTTAGGAAAAAAACAAATCGAATTAAAAAAAAAAGTTTAAATAATAACAAAATTATAGGAAAATAATATGTAATTCATTCATAAAGTATCATAATCATTTATATACAGTATAATTCGTATAAAAATCAAGTATTCATTTTTCAAGAAATTTTATTTATTATTATTATAATTACGAATAATAATTGTTTGCTATGACATTTAAATTTAAAAATTAATAAGATGTCTATATATATATATATATATATATATATATATATATATATATATATATATATATATATATATATATATATATATATATATATATAATATATATATAATATTACATTAATAACTATATTTTTCACAGCAAAAGCGCGAGAAAGTCAGATAATCGGATTGTGCGAACGGCGAAAAAGTCTGATAGTCAGATTGTGTGAATCGCGAGAAAGTCTGATAGTCAGATTGAGTGGCGCGGCGATGAAGTCTGATAGTCAGATTGTGTGTGCGCTCGAGATGTTCTGATGATCACATTAGCCGCGTAGCCATTGATATATTAATTTTATATTTTGTAATAATTCTGAGCACCTTTCTGAAACTTAAAAATATAATCTTACTTTGTTTAGTAATTGTTGTTTCAGTGTTTCCTCCAGTAGACAGAATCCATTGCAAAGCACCAGGGTTGTCGTCTGTTGATACACAATGCAAAGATGTAGGCTGTGTCACCATCAGAAGTTCACCATGAACTATAAACAAAATATAAGACATAAAGTTTACTAAAATATAAATTCAGTATTAAAATAATACAGTAAAAACAAAAACAAAAATCATTCAATGCCGATGCAGCTAAACCTCCCTTGTATTTTTAAGCAGAGTTGCTTACTTTTACTCTTCTACGTTTATCTAGATAGACAAAGAATCACGTATTTAAATTTATCTTGACAACAATTGAAAACACTTCTGACACCTGTTTCCCTAAAAGTTGTCATGATAAATGCAACGATTCTATAGATATGATAGGACACGCTATTATTGATATTCAATTTTTTGGCGTAATTTCCTATCTTTTAACATTGAAAAATTGACACGCGATATTTCAATCAGTTGTTCGTGTCCTATTGTACCTATAGAATCGTTGGATAAATATAGATGCGTGTTTGTATGGCTTTGTCAATAAACGTAGATGTGTGAAAATAAGCACACCCGCTAGAAGAAGAAGTATGGTTTAGTCGCAATAGCATCGATATGCATATCCTATTTCCACCATGCAATTTGAACAAAGAAAAAGAAAGCAAAAAATAATAATAATAAAAAAAAAAACCTATAGGGCGTAGCAGCACAAGGTATAAAATAAAGAAATTAGTGACATTTTGTTATTATGACACGACAAATATTAGACTAAACGTTCACCATTACAGTGTGCGTTTATTCTTAAGTATGCTGTAAATAATATCTTAATATTTTATGTTAAAATACACACCTTTTTTGGTAATAAGTGCAATTAAAACTGCAATGCATATTTTAAATGCAGCAAATTTACCTGAAAAACAAACAAACATATTAGCATTAATTGCAAAAATAACCATAAAAATATTTAATATTTAAACTTATTATTATATTATAATTAAGTAATTAAAATGAATTATTGCTAAAACGTACATAAAATGATATAAATTATGCTAACAAAAACCATATGAAGCTATAAATTTAAAAGACCATTCTTCCAACTATTTAAAACTTTTGTGGGCTACTTTTATACTTTTTTTTTAAAACAATTTTGAAGAAAAAAGAGACTTCCGCTCTCTAATTAGATTGCTTTAGTTCCATTTTAGAACAATATGTTAAAAAAACAAACAAAAAAAAAAACAAAAAAAAACAGGCTTTTCTTAATAATTTACTCACGTTTAGCCTTCATATTGACGACTTTTTACAAGCAAACTAGAAAGACAAAACAAAAAAAAAACTTCAAATAAAAGGAACAAATTCTTTGTTACTTCCTTATCGGAAATACGTTTGACGTTTTCAAAACAAATTTTGTCAGGAAGTTTACACTGCAAAAACCAGTATTTATTTTTATATCAAACAAATTTATAGTGATTGCGTAAATCGTAGAGAAAATGTAATAATAATATAATAATAATAATCTTTTATTAAGGCGCATATTTCAGCCATATTACATGAACCTTGGCCATAAATTGAGCCAATAATATTACAATAAAAAGACAAAACATTACAATATGCAACAAAATTAAACCATTGGGGGTAGCGCAAAATCAGCACATCACATCTTGCTTACTGGACATAACTTATTTGACACAGAAAATAACACTTCTATAATAATATAAAAATAAAACTTTTACTATCACTTATTTGCCAACACAATTCAAAAATCTTTACGCATACAAAAAAAAATATATATATATATATATATTTATTAACAAAATAATTTTACTTATGTTTATAGACATTGACTTAGATATAAAATTTCACAACAATATTAAAATCTTGGTGTTAAGTACACATTGCCAGTAAGCTCTTCTCAACCTGATTTTTAAATACATTTTTAGATATATTACAACACAGTTCCGAGCGTTGTAGTCAGTTAAAGCACATTTTATGGAAATTTACACGGATGTACAGTATTTAGTTTGACAATTAATTAATTTGACATAGCTAGCTTTAGAACGCGAAATAGAGAAAAAAAAATAGAGAGAGTGGTAATTTCATAGCTTTGTATCGGCACTAGCGTAACACTATTCCGCGTGAAACTTCTACTTTAACTTATCTTATAGTAGCCCATGCCAAGTGAAAGGAATCTCCGGATAATTCACTAATGCGCCTCATTTTATATATATATATATATAAAATCAAACTTTGTGGGGTTTATCCTGTTGATTAATATTCAAAATAAATTTTATTTAAAGTGTAAAATTACCGTTCTAACAATGTCAAAATACGAGGAAATTTAAAAAAAAAAGTTTTTAATTAATAAGACAGCTATAATATAGTGATATCATTTTATTAAAGAAGAAAATATAAAGATCATTAAATTATTTAAAAAAAATTAATATTATACATTAATTTCATATAAATATACTTAAAAGAATTCAATAAATTATTATAATTATCATCATAATTATTACATAACTCATTACATATTCATATTTGTATTATATTTAGTATAATAATACTATATTTATTTGGGAAACTTCACATAATCGGGATACGGCACTGGCAAGGGTCACCAGGTTGATCACTGATAAGGTCATTGCTAGTTTTATGTTAATTTTAGCCTAGTATAGGGCTGACCATGTTAAATTGAGTGTTTTGATTTTTGAATTTCTTGCTTGAGAATTGTTAAAACACGTTATATCGCACATCATCATAAAGTCAAAAGCACAACTCACAAAATATATTTAGGACGTGTACGAGCCTCAGTAAAAG